>VOPJ01006518.1:0-10391 GCA_014673585.1 Semibalanus balanoides
ACCAACTTTTGTACAATTGCCTGTCAAGTGACAGTATGACGTCATTGGTCCGTCTATTGTGATAACATGATCCCTTCGTTATTCTTTCGTCTGGCCGTGTCAGCATAGGGGTCAATGCGACCTTCTAAACTAACTAGCATAGTGCGTTACACTGCGCCTTCATTTGTTAACAGTTAGCGGAGTAATCTGCTCTTGATTTGCTGAATTAATTGGATTAATGTTGGTCGGCGCTTGTTGGTTTCATCAGACTCATTGTCCTATTTCTGTGAATTTACGCGCCTCTTCTAAATGGACCTTGTCCGTTATCGTTGCCAGGACAATGCTACTTGTAAGGGATTTAATTCGGCCAGGGCATATTTTGCATAAAAACCTGATATGGTAAAAGCGTTTGATATCGACCAGGTTGTATCGCAAGTTGAAATTATTCATCAATATGTTGGTGACACTTCAAGTAATCTACGCACACGTTTGTCTCAATAGTATACGAGTATATAACCTTGTATCATTCTGCTGCGTAGTTCCCGTGTGTGATCGCCTATTGGGGGGCGGAGAACCGACGAGGCCCGTCGCGTCGGGCGTACGACCAGTTACCAAGCATGTTTTTGACTGGAAGTGCTCTAGTTTGATCTCAGTATGGAGGTATTGAGCCGATGAAAGCGGACTCTGATAAGCGTACATAGTGTCAAGTTGCCGCGTGGTCCAGACACCAAAACTTCACACGTGACTGCTGCTTGATAACTTTCCCACGTAGTAGGTTGGATGCTTTGTATGCGAGTAGCCAGGTCATACTGTACTCGCGTTGAACGTACTCAAACTGTCGTTGAGAGTATGGTGGTGCGTCGTGACGGGTTCAGCGTGAGTTATTGAATTCTTGGCGTCCTGCTTGTCGCATCGTATCATGATAGATAAGAATTATCCCGTCGGTGCGCCTGATCCTGACCTGGTCTAACACGCTGACCTGTGTACCGGTGGACCTACCCCAGGTCCACGGGGGGTAGTACTCGGTGGGGTAGTACACCGGTTTCTGGAGCAGGCTGACCTGACCTGACCTGACCTCCACAGACCGGGAAGGACGAGTACTCGGTGGACCTGCCCCCGGAGGCCTCTCTGGAGCAGGGCGCCACCGCTCACAGCCCCTGGACAGGTGTCACACAGTTCCTGCCCACCACTCAGCAGCTCATACAGTTCTCATCAGGCAAAGTGCCCAAGGTACGTGTCTGAAATGGGTGTGGATGTATCTTTTTTGCGATTTTCCCGGTTGCTGGTGAAATTTTCCCGGTTGCTGGTGAAACCTGGTGAAATTTTTCGGTGTTATTCATCGAATGTCTGTTGTCAGTGGAAAATATTGGAACTTCAAATTTCAACTATAATAAAATCGTTTTCGGATTGTGACAGAGTGGTCAGTGGCTTGCTTGTTTTCTGAATGGCAGTCGACGGCTGAAGATTCCACGTGTGACCTGTTTATGTGTGATCCGCTCCACGTGTGACCTGTTCCACGTGTGACCTGTTCCATGTGTGATCCGCTCCACGTGTGATCTGTTCCATGTGTGACCTGTTCTGTCACGTGTGACCTGTGTGACCCCATGTGACCTGTGTTCCAGCCCAGTGACCGGGTGGTGTACGTGGCGGGAGCGTTTGACCTGTTCCACGTGGGCCACCTGGACTTCTTGGAGAAGGCGGCCGCGTTGGGTGACTTCCTCATCGTGGGTCTGCACACGGATCCTATCGTTAACCGGTGAGAGGCTGCGGAATCACCTTCTTCTGATTCTTCTCCACCTTCTGATCTTCTCTTCCCCAGTCTTCTGATTATTTCCAGTGCTAATAACACCCCTTGTTTCACCGGCCTACTGCTATCGTCCTGGTCACCTTTCGTTCCTTAAAGGGAGTGTGCCTACTCACATTGGTCATGTGGAGTTGTTGACACTAGTCTGTAGAAAACATTTTTTCTGGACATTTAGCAATGTACTTCATTTCCCCCAGAATCACTTTAGGTTTTGACTGAGATATTCAAAGTCGCCAATCACAATACTGGCAGTAGACTTAATTTTCAATAGTCGCCAGAGAGCTTTAAGCACTAGAAGTACTTGGCTCTTAAATTACATCGGCTAGCATATATTGTAGCTGTCTGGCCAGTGCGCCAGTTAAATAGGTAACACTTCGCTACTTCCTGTTTATAAGTGACGATCGTTTTTGAAGTTTTGAAACAAAACAAAACTGCAAAAACAGATATAAGTAATCCAATTAAAAGGGGCTCAGACGTGAATTTTTTATCGTAACCAAATAATCAAAGCAATAGCTTCTTACCGTAATAAAAATATATTTGACATTTCAAAAGAGTAGGCACACTCCCTTTAATGTTCTTACCAGGACACAGGCTTTCGGCAGATCTAAATGGAGTGTGTTGGCTGCGTTAGGGCCATGCATTCGTCATCGGGTATATTGCATTTGTCTTTAGTAGTGTAATTTAATGTGAACTTCACTTGCCACTTGCCAGTCGTTTGTTCCTTGTCGATGTAGGTTGCATTGTCCTTTTACCCCTAGCAACCAAGACTTTAACCTCGGCAAAACACACTGGATCAACACACTTACCCCTTTCACCTACAAGGATCACAATAACCTCACACCACACCGACTAACCACCTCTATCGCCCGCAGCTACAAGGGCTACAACTACCCGATCATGAACCTGCACGAGCGCACACTGAGCGTGCTGGCGTGTCGTCACGTGGCCGAGGTGGTGATCGGGGCTCCGTACGCCGTCACCGCCGACCTGATGGACCACTTCAGCGTCGACCTGGTCTGCCACGGAGACACACCGGTCGCTGCTGATATAGGTGCGGCAGGGCGAGGGTTACAGGCGAGGTTTACAGCGGCGGGGCGTGGGAGGTTACTAATGTGTGGTGTGATGTTGTTCAATATGTCAATAGGATCAATGTATCAGAGGAGTCTCAATGTTAAATCCCAGCCACGGGACCAAATCACTGCACTGTTGTGGCTGTTCCCTAGCGAAATCACCGCACTGTAAGGCTGTTCCCTGGCATCGTGTGGTGCCCTTCCTACCGCATCGTTAGCTTCACTAGTCATCCTCTCCTTGCTTCCCTTCCTGGTCACCTCTCACCGCCTCAGCGTGTCTTACACAAATATTGTGTCAACAAGTGTCACCCGGTTTCCCGGTTTCTTTTCGTCAGCTTGCCCTTCATACTTACGACAGTCGAGAACCTATGGACTTTTGAATAAACCCACGGGTTCTCAAAAAGTGCTGTCATATTTGAATAGGGACAACGGTCATCAAGAAGCCATAGCGTTCTTGAAGTTCTCGAGAACCTATGTACTTCTTCAAGAACGCTATGGCTTCTCGTTGTCCCTATTCAAATATGAAAGCACTTTTAAGAACCCATGTGCTTCTACTGTCTTTCAACGAAGCGTCTTTGTCTGAACCCCGTTTGCCCGCTGTTCCCGCAGACGGCTCGGACGCGTACGCCGAGCCGAAACGTCGCGGCAAGTTCAAGCCGCTGGTGTCTGGAAACGACATGACGACGCAGAAGATTGTGGAGCGCATCATCGAGCACAGGTGGGCTGGGGGAGAGGGAGGGGGAGGGGGCAGAATAAGACTGGTTTGGTGAGATCCGAGTATAACGCAGGGGCAGGTTTGGTCAGATATAATTAGATATAATTTGAGTCATTGATAGGTATTCACTATACACCGACGATAGGTTAGATTACCGAGGATGGTTTCCTCTTTTTGCAAAGCGCTTTGAATTCAAGTTTCGTCCCTGGGTTGGATTAAGATAGTTATCTGGACAATCTCGCCAGGGAATCGTATTTATATAGCGACTCGGGTATCCCCTATCTAGTGTATGGCGGACTAGATCGGGTATCCCCGATCTGGTCCGCGCAGTCTGTACTCCGCACACTCACCCTGAGGAGAGCCTTCTTTTCACCCGCTCACTCGCCCCCAGGATGGAGTTTATGGTGAGGAACCAGAAGAAGGAGAAGAAGGAGCTAGCCGTGTACGAGGCACTGAAGAAGTCGGAACAGACAGCGGCTGCTCCTGCGGCGAAACAACAGTAGACAAACACACTAACAAACAACGGCAGATTATTTCAACACACAGCAGAAAGAGAAGGGCGACTGCGCCGCTTGATCTGGTACTGGTTTGTTCGTCATGTCCTGTGGCGGCGTGGTGAGACAGGGTTCGGGTCACGGAGGACTTGGTCGATCGAGACACCAGGGGAAGGGTTTGGAGAAGACTGCCCGATGGTTATAGCAGAGTGACGCGACTCATGTGAGGGAATGCCAGCAGGGTTTGGTGCTCCAGCGGAAGCGACGGCCGGTTAAAATGGCGAGTTCACCCTCTCGGCGCTCAGAAGAGTGGCGCATTAGTAGAGGACGATTAGTGGCCGGACGTGTACATGAAGAAAGGTAGCCTAGAAATTGTTAAGAGATCGCGGTCCAATATTTGGACCATTTTATCAGCGAGTAACAACGCTGTGTTTTAACGGTTCACAGGAACAGAGCTGCCGGTTTGTTAGTTTAGTTTCCGTTTGCCGGTAAATCAAACAATCACGTTTGCAGTGAATGTGGCGTCAGTCAGTTCATGGCCAGTATAGTACATTTGATTGATGTGAAGAAAGTATTAGAGTGTCTCAAATTAGGGTTGACATCAGTGTCACATAGGCTTCATAGCAGTGTCCCAGACCCGATGGCAAGGTCCCAGTTACATCGAATGCGCATATATTTATCACCTATTTGTGTCCGTGTGTGAGTGTGAACATGTTGCGTCACTTCCCTGTTCAGCGGATAGCGGTACTGTTGCGACCCCATTCGCCTCTTCTTGTTGTATTTTATCTTGGGAAAGTCCAAGTCACTATGCTAGTCAGAGGGCACGTTTCAGGTAGCGGGAGCTCGTCGAACACATCCTTGCTCGGACCCCACGCTTTACACTGCTGGGCAGAATGGCCGACAAGATGTACTTATCATGTAGCTTAGCAGAACAGTGTGGCTTGGAACAGTGTTAATCCCGGACGTACTTACGTCACAATCTGTGGGTGTGAAGCGCCGCTGCTGACAGTTTAGTTTGTCGTAATTTATGCTAAATCTGCTCCGTGTGGCCCAGTGAGGTGACACGGGTCTAGGCAGAATGGTGGACTCAACTGAAGAGATCATTATAATTTGCGTTTGAGTCGTTTGCAATGTGTGTGGTGCCGATATCACACGGTTAGGGTGCACCGTCTCGCGATTTTATGGTGATATGACCTTGAAGATCACCCCTTGTGCATGTTAGTGTTTACAGCTCGCATAGTCTCGTCTGGACACTGCGATCGTTCAGTGGTGAGCGGGTTCTGATTGGTCGATAGTTTGATCCCTATTGTGATTGGTTGGTGACAGCCTGTGCTTTGATTGGTCGGTGGATTGGTTGGTGACAGCCTGTGCTTTGATTGGTCGGTGACGGCTGGTATCCAGTGACGTGACTTTCGCATACTAGCTTCTTTGAGATTGGACACAGGACGATGCAGTTACCGAACACCCGATCAACGGATTCGATGCGTCAAATATCAATACACGCATAGTTCTGCGACTTCCCTGCGTCATTTTTCGGGACGTGCGTTCCTGCTGCGCGCATGTTGAGAACAAACGTGTGCTCTCAAACTTCCAGACCGGTACCCCGTCCCAACTGTCCACTTACATCACAACAGGAGTGCCAGTTATGTGCGAAAGTTCGGTAGGCCGTAGTCTGGCGTCTGGCGCAGCAGCAAAATATAATATACCGCTGTTCATAAACAGAGTAATAAAGGATCAAGGGACACGCGATTTTGCCGTACCAGTGGGAGTGTTGTCTTCGTCATCGGCGTCCGACACAACTTCTAATGAATCACAAAGAATGGCAAAACTAGGCAAAAAGTCGGAAAAAGCCGAATTAGCAATGTGTACATGTGCTACCGGATTTCAGTGACTTTAGATCAGTGACTGCAGATCGCCGGCACACAGCAAAGTCGACACACTTCATAGTACATCGCACATCAGCGGAGATCGAAGCAATGACACCGACGGCTGGCCGCCGAGGTTCCGACGGCCACAGACACTGGCTGGCTTGTGCCGATCATCACGATCATCTTCAGCTCATAACCCATTTGACGATATAGTAGTTCTTCTTCCCTGGAATTAAATGATATCGAGTGAGCGTCACGTATAAGTTCACACAATTCAGCAACAGAGCGGTGGTGGAATCCAGCACACACTAACCGGAAACCCGTGTTTAATATCAAATTTAAATTCAAACGCATTACGTCACGAAATATCCTAGTACAGGACTGTCCGATGAGAGCCCGCCGAAACACGCACTCTAAGGGCCTGTTCCCGTCGCACCTCTAACCTCCTCAAAGTTGCTCCCACTTGGTCCAACGTATTCTTTAGACACGCAGCAAGTTGCAGTTGGAGCAACTTAGAGGAGGTTAGAGGTGGTTAGAGGCGCGACGGGAACAGGCCCCAGTGTTTCTTCACAAACAATCGCATTGTCGATCTTAGTCATAGCATGGATGAGAACATACCCTGGATTGGCACTCTCTGTCGGCGCCTTTGGATGTAGGAGACCATGGCGGCCGCCTTAGCGGTCGAAGCGCGAAGCTCGGCATACAGGAGAGCTCCCGCCAACGACATCAAGCCCGAACAGTCCCCCCTCGTTACTCCGATCTACCAATAAGCCGCAGCGCGATGCGTAAGGCAGCAATATAAAGCACCTATGAGACGAAATCAGAAGCACTACGAGAAATATTCGAAAAAAATTATATCCCATGGTCATCGTTTCAAACAAGGTCATAGCAACCAATTCCCTTTCAAGCATTGCCTGTAATCAGCGTGGCCGCCCAGGAAATGTCACGTGACTCACCGACTCTCAACAGTGTCATGCCGCTGGGTAGCACGTGACTATCGGCAGTGACCACCTCGTCTGTTGATGTGACCTTGTGCTGGTTGATGTGGAAGCCGCCCGCACTCATGATTCGTACAGCGTCCGCTGGATGGCAGCACCGTCAGTCAGACACTCACTAGGATTGTGGAATGAAGGGAATGTTGAGGCGGGGAGGTTAATTTGAAACGGTCAATATTGGAGTAAGTGTTAACTTTGTCACATTAATACAAAGAGTTTAAGAGGCTCACGAAGCTTACTGCAATACGATGCTCATGAAAAAACTGAACCATTTCCAACGTCAAGTGATGATCTTGGCTATTATCGAAACTGCCCACATCCCGCACCATCACATGGAAAACGGACGTCAACTGGACTTTGCTACACCAACATTTTTTTTAAGAGAATAACCCTCCCCACACGTTCGCCCCGTTTCGTAACCCAGCGACCGCTTACCTTCCGTTCCGAAGCACTTCGCTGCCATGGCCAAGTCCAGCGTTGTCATCCCCGACTCCATCATCAATTCCGTCACGGGGGAGTGTCGGAACATGGAGCGCAGCTCAGCGTCCTCCAGCGACACTAGAGCTTCCGGATCGCGCGAATAGATGGCGTTGGTGACGCGCTTGGCCGAGCGCAGGCCGTCTTCGCCGTGAACCAGCGTCGTGACGCTTTCTGCGAGTTTCTTCTGCGCGTGCCGTGATTCTGGCCGCTCCTGCGGGGTGGAGAGGGGGCGTGGGAGGGGAGGGGGGGGGGGGGGGTTGAGCACGCGAGGACGGTGGGGATTGTGGGGTGAAGTAACGCATACTGAAGAACTTACCGACAAGTAAATGTCAAAATGATAACAACAAACTGCACCAAGTATGACTATTTTCGCGGATAATCTCAAGGCTCAGGGCAAATTTTTATCACAAGATCATCATTTCCCCAACCACCTACACACCAACTCTATGCTGAACCGTCACCACCACGCGAAAACTTCCCGGAATCCCACACAGTCACCGTTCTCCGCATCTACTACGTCACCGGGACCCCTTCGACACCCATTCCCTTCATTCCACAATCCACACCCTCTGCACCTACCTTATTTGGAGCTAAAGTTCGCCCCACAACTGCTGCGGCTATTTAGCTGCATCTGCGGCTATTTAGCTGCATCTACCCTGCAGTTCACAACCCACCTTCACCACTCCCCTTCTCCTATCCTCTCAGCACCTACCTTGTGACTCCCTACCCGCCCTCCCCCTCCCCTCTTCACCTACCTTGTGCTTGACCATGATGCCATCCACATCACTCAGTGGGTAGAACGTGAACAGCCTCAGGAGCCGCTCCACCTCCGAGTCTGCGCGGCGCACAAAGTACTGGTACAGGTCGAACGGAGATGTCCGGTTCGGGTCGAGCCAGATGGTGTTGCCGGCTGACTTCCCCAGCTTGTCGCCCTCCTCGGATGTGATCAGAGGTACTGTGAGGCCTGAGGGGGGGGGGAAGGTACTGTTAGGCCTGGGGGGGGGGGGGGTAGAGTACTGTTAGGCCTGGAGGGGGGGCAGAGGTACTGTTTAGACCTAGATTGGGGGAGATGTACTGTTTAGGCCTGGAGGGGCATAGGTAGTGTTTAGGGGGCCCGGAGGGGGGAGGTACGCTAGGCCTGGAGGGAGGGGGGCAGAGGTACCTGTTAGGCCTGGAGGGGGGCCAAGGGTAGGTTAAGGCCTGGAGGGGGGCGGGGTCAGAGTACTGGCTAGGCCTGGAGGGGGGGGCAGAGTTACTGTTAGGCCTGGAGGGGGAGATGCAAGGGTAATGTAAGGCCTGGAGGGGGGGGGGCAGAGGTAACTATAGGCCTGGAAGGGGGAGGGGGCAGAGGAAACTATTCGTGACACACCAAAGCCAGCAGTCAGTATCCCTCATACCGACACAGCCGTCTTCCCTGAAAGACCTGATCAGCCGGGGACGAACATTTTAGAAAAACTGAACGATTACGGAAACCCTGCCGCCATGCAAAATAACACTCAAACGTATTAAGCGTGGGCTCTCCGACAACTAAATGTGGGTCGAGAGTTGCTAGCCAAATTCTGAATCCCACTTGTTCCCAATTCGTCTTCAACCATTCATTACAAAATTTATTTACATGAATTCCAAACAAGCTGTTAAAGGTGACGCCAGCTTCGTCAAGCCAATCTTGCAGCGACCGGGCGTCATACGAGCTTACCGAACAGGTCGACCTCCTCGTCGGTGGTGCCCTGATCAACTCGTAGCCGGACACCATGTTGCCGCGCTGATCCGTGCCGCCCACCTGTGACGTCACAATCATTGTAACTTTCACTGAAATCGTGCACAGCAATCCTGTGAAGATAGTTAAAAAACACATAGTCCAAACCTATATAATATTTACAGACCATACAAGTGTCCACTTATTTAAGCTCTCAGACCTCTAATAACCATACACCTTCGCGTAATAATCCCTTCTACCATGCATCCAGAAAATTAAATGTAAAGCAAAATGTACTTTTTCATTCCTGTGTCGCTGTGATAGGCATCCTTCCCTGGATCGGGCGGATGGCACCTTACCTGGAAGCAGCAGCCGTGCCGGCGCCACAGGTAGAGCCAGTCGTAGGCCTGGAACACCTGGTACGTGAACTCGGTGAAGCTCATGCCGTCACTGGTCTGAAGTCGCGACTGCATGACGTCCGAGACAGCATGTTGGACATGCGGAACCTGGGGGACGTCCCGAAGATGACGGCAGTAGTTAACAGACCGCATATGGCCATCACGGCGAATATACGCGAAGACACACATTCTGGGTGGTGTGTCTCAGGCAATTTATAACATCTTCCAACTTTTAATATCACAGGTAGAAATAATAAAGTATAATTTCCTGCCAAGAAGTCCTCGAGGATGAGCCTACAGCAACACTTGGAAGTTACAACCCAACTGAACCAGTCCGTTACATTGTATAGCACACTTTCATATCCTGTTAACGAATGGCGCGGCATTCCACGTGTTGCCTTCATTGAAGATGTTCCCTAATGACTCACCGCCGTCCAATGATGGCCAGGAAGTCAATCAGGGAGTACTGGGAGTACCACTCCGTGTTGTTCATCACGCTGAAACACATGGTGAAACACACGCCGCCGTCCGAGTTCTGGTTCAATCACGTACAACGCGTGCATTATGCCATTGTAAGTATGGCAGACCAGTAGGTGAAGAAATGGCAACCAAACACAGGACACCAACGGACGATGTCATTCGAGATAACCCAGGATACAACTATACTTTCGAAGAAGGCATGTTCAAAAGCTGGGTTTAGTAATCAACTATCCTACATGATTTATAAAGCATTATTTCAACCAAGAGCGTACCGACACATTCTTGTATGCCGCTTGTCCGTTCCCACCTCTTTCGTCACTCCCGCTGACCTAACCTTTTCACCCTCCACTATGCTCTGATAACATAATATATACAACTTCCAACATTTCGACAACCCATCGTAACCACCAGA
>VOPJ01006519.1:0-10390 GCA_014673585.1 Semibalanus balanoides
TTTTGTGAATGAGTAGGTTGTGAAGTCCACTGAATAATACAATTATATCAGGGAACAGGGCGTCAGCAGTCGTTGCATGGGAACAAAAGACGTCTTTCGCCAGGTCGCAGATAATCTTCTCCAGAGCAGGAAGAGGTTGGTGCGGCGCCGGGGACATTCTCAACCTCTGGAGGACTTCGTCGCACATCACAAGAACCTCCACTAACGGTACTGCTGGATACTGCTGGATGGTACTGCTGCTGGGGCATTGAATTCCACGAGAAATGGACCGAAGGCCTGAAAACGGCTATGTTTTATGCACTCTATCTTTTGCGAATATTTACCAAACTTCTATAAACAATCAACACGCATTTTATCAAATGTATTGCAATCGGCTTACCCCCTGATGGCGACCTATTTAGTGTTCTAAATATATATTTTTTGACAATATATTGGATGTTTTTCAAATAACTTGTCAACTAACAGTTATTTAACCCTATTACTGTCGGGGGGGGGGGCGAATCGGCCCCCTGGAGTTTTTTTTTCGCGTACAGTTCATTCATAACTCAACCCACAATCTTCAAACTTGCTGACTTTTCCTATCATTTCATTGTGCAAAGAATGGTGAACTTTTTCCTAAATTAAACCATTAGGACGGGGTCCAAGGACAGTTTTTAGGGTGGGCGTGTTCGGCCATTTTGGCACACAAATCTGTGCATGGTTAAGCACTCAATGGATAGTTGTGTGTTGAAGGAGAAGTGTTAGCGAAAAGTAGATAGTCGGTAGAGAATTGATTGTTCTTTCAGATGGCTATTATCGAAATTTCAAAAAATTTTGAATTCTTGAAATCCGAAAATTTTTTAAACAACGTATTTTTATTTTTATTCTCACAAAATGAATACAAGTTTTTATATTTTCATGACGTTTCAAGAAAAAGGAAAATATATATATATAAGAGAAAACATGCCAAATAACATGTGTTTGAAAGTTTCACTGGTGATATCTAAATATTTGATGACCTTATGTCAGGTCAAATGTTAACCTTCCAATAGAAATATATGGTTAAACATTAAAAAAAGGGTCTAACATATTGTATCAATCCAATTATTTCAGTATCATGTTATCTTAGGCCTTTCTTGATGAAAAGGATGAATTTGGAAGTCAGTGACCTTTTAAAAGGTCATTCAAGGTCAGGAACACCTTTATATAATAAACTCGTGAACATATACATCATATAGACTCCCGCAAATGGTCCTTAAAACATTTGTCTCGTCACTACGCATCTTTTTGATAAATGCAGTTTGACCAAAGTTTGTCACCATGACCTTGACCTTGCCTTGACCGGTTTCAAAAAGTTTTGATTACAAAATGGTGTGATTTGAACCGCAAGACAAGAGAACACGATGGTATAAAAATAAGTGGCTTTATACGTTTTAAATAAAAAAGTTATTAACGAAAAAGCTTTTGCTGATTTTTTTTACAAATTTGTTGATTCTTTACAGCCCAAACCATTGGACCTTATGTCATTTCTGAATCATATTAGCAAAAAGACAATTAAAATAAAAACCAGTTTTACAGAAGTTTTTTTTTGATTCCTACTAGCTGCCATAGTTTCCCGAGATAATGGCAAGTTTCCTGAAAATATCATGTTTTGACAAATATACTTTTTATGACGTCCATTTGGCCTTGAAGATAGTGACCCAAGGTCACCAAAACATGAATAAAATAGAGTCATTGTCGACCCCTAACCACATACCAAATTGCATGTTTTTTAGCCTCTTTATGGCAGACGAGATCTGAAGGGGGACTGAATAAGCCCCCCCCGACGATTCGTATATTTTTTCATCCCTCCAGAAAAAGGTAAGGGTTGACCCTCGCCAGTGTAGGGGGTAAATGCCAACTCCTCGGTTTTTCCAGAATATGTCACGTTAATTAAACCGTCGCAATACAACTTTTTGATACCCTAATTTGCATCAATTTGACACGTACTCTAAAATTTAAAACTTCTAAACCGTATTGAACCATGTCCTTTGACCTATTTCTCAAGGTCGTGTTTTCGAAACTGGCGTCCCGTAATACGGGACTTATAGTAACGATCCTCGAACATGTGCAGTTCCCGAATGTGTATTGTTCAGGAGCATATGCAAAGGTGTTTCTAGGTGACAGTTGTGGCTTTTGCAGAGATTGCGATATCGATTGACCTTTTCAGAGGTCAACGTAGCTTACTGAACTCCGATGAACTCAAATGTCTTTTTTCGTCTTTTAACCGTTTCTAGTTCAGTTTGTGACGATTATTTCAATTCTGGGATCAATATTACAGGATAATATGTTCCACTGGGGTCATGCGCTACCTAAGGTCATCCGAGGTCAATGAGTACTGACCTCAGATTACCTGACAAAACCTTTTTTGAATTTGGCAGTTTTAAGGTCATTTTAAGATGCTGATTTCAAATATGGCGTCTAATTAGTAGCATTCTAAGATTTTCTTTTACGATTTTAGCTCGATAAGTTCTCATTTTGCACATATTTACGATTAGAAGACAATTTGGCTTTGACATGATCTCAAAGGTCACCTAATGACCCAGGACCTTACAATCAGGTGTCAATGGCTTTCTCTCGTCACAAGCAGGACGCTCGTTTTTTAATAGAAGCTCTAGCTAAATGAAGGGCCAAACGCCAAGGGGAAGGGGTCGTACTCCCCCTCTACACAGTCACGCAGTGATCTTGCCCTACACGGGCGAATGTTAACCCGCGCCCCACTGGGGGGGGTGTTTGAACACCCCCTCATGTTTTATCAAGATAAACAAAAAAAAACGGCGGCGCGTAGCGCTGCCAACTTTGGCATCACTATTCCTGATTCTTTCCGGAACATTTTGCGAAAAATTTAGTTTCGTGTCAGGTCAGTCAGGTCACCAGGTCAGGTCAAGTGACCCTACCTAAAAAACGTTGCGGTCCGTGCCAATGAACTACAATTTCTAAGGGACGATATCAAAACTTTTAAGGATTGCATTAAGTCATTAGTATCTACAAAATGATTATCTATATTTTTTGGTATCGGTGACCTTAGTCGTGGTCAAATTTTGCGATCTCCCCATTATAAGTCAACGGAGAATATCAATGCTTCTTTTCGACGATATCAGTTCCATTTTACTTTCTGGATAATTTATCTATGATTATGTATGATCCAAAGTGCAGGTTTGTGCTCAGGGAACATTACGGGGTCATCTGAGGTCATCCGAGGTCACCAAACACTTTTTTCCGTTCATAACTCTGGCCATAATGAAAGATAGAAGACTGCAACTTACACCATGTGTTTGTCTCGTCAAGACACATCTTCTGATATGCAACATGACCTCCTGTTCACCACTTGACCTTGATCTGAGGGTTATTTTTTGTTAAGTGAAACCTCACCATGAAACACATTTTTACATATTTCAAAGCGTCTTGACGAGACAAACACGATGGAGAAACAGTATGGCGTTATCTTTGTTACGGTAAGAAAATTATTCACAAAAGCATTTTTTTTTTGTCAAATCCAGCTTTTTTGACCTTTAATGACCTCTAGAGCTGAACTGTTGACCTGAAGGTCAATTTTGAGGACTTATATGCGATTGCAAATTTCAATTGGCTAGCGAATTGTCTTTTTGATCGTTTATTTCAAGATAGCATAGTTTCCGAGATATTTGGGGTTTCTGGAGCGATGTCTAAAACTTGAAAAATTTGACCTGCGATGACCTCTGGTGACCTGAGTTTTGACGTGAGCGAAAAAAAAGTCTGAATAGTTTCGAAATGATTTTTGTTAAACGTTCGAACAGTGTCTTTTGTTTTGGTCCTACGTGGCATGGGAGCCGGTAGAGGGGAGGGGGGTGTTCAAACACCACCCAAGTCGGGCGAAGGAAATGCAGAGGCCCAGTGGGGCGCGGGTTAATACACTACAATGCACACCAGAGTTTCAAAAGATCGTGATGCGTGAATAACTTGGCCACGGACGGCGACATACAGGTATGCGATTTATAGATAAAAATCGCGTCATTTCCAGTAAAGAAGACATAAAAGCGCCTTACCGAAAAACCCTAACGCCTAAGCATTAGTACTGAGTAGGTACTATCACACGGTCCGGACGTCAAAGAGCGTAGTGTTGCAGTATTGCAGGGCTTCACCGACGGCTATGTAGAGTGCTGTTGACTCGCACCGTTCACCGCACCGTTCACCGGCGGCCGCCCGCCACCTCAGCAGACGAGACACGTACGTCTCGGTCACTCTGCAGCAGTCGTGTGCAGTGTGCAGCGCTAACGATGGTAGAGCAGGATAGAGGTGCAGTTTCACAGGCAGGTAGTGCAGCGACAGCATACGGCGAATGCTGCATTATTTGCGAAATGCCTGGGTATATTCGACCAAACCATAACCGAGACGGAAACCAAACAACATTTACTTCCAACAGTGGTGTACAGTCGGCAGCGGCAACACTTGCATGATCAGTTTGGATTTTAATGCTGCACCTCTAATGCAGAGGCTGAATTCTCTTCCGTGACTGCAGGTGGTCTCGGTGAGAGGTAAATGACCTCGAGTTGTTAACCTTGAGATCGTGAACTGAGAGAGAGAGAGAGAGAGAGAGAGAGAGAGAGAGAGAGAGAGAGAGAGAGAGAGAGAGAGAGAGAGAGAGAGAGAGACCGGAGACGGAGACGAGACGGAGACGGAGACGAGAACGGAGACGGAGACCGGAGACGGAGAAACGGAGACGGAGACGGAGACGGAAGACGAGACGGAGACGGAGACGGAGACGGAGACGGAGACGGAGACGGAGACGGAGACGGAACGGAGACGGAGACGGAGACGGAGACGGGGACGAGACGGGACGGAGACGGGACGGGGACGGAGACGGAGCGGAAGCGGAGACGGAACGACGCACGGAGGGCTCATTTTGAGAGGTAAGCCTGAAACTAGGCAACCACTGAAGTTGTTTGCCGTCAATTGGAAGATCGACGTCGTTAGTTTTCATTTGCTGTTAACCCGCCGCTTGACCGGCGGGGAACACAGACGGAGACGGAGACGGAGACGGAGGACGGAGACGGAGACGGAGACGGAGACGGAAGACTGGAGACGGAACGAGACGGAGACGGAGACGGAGACGGAGACGGAGAATGGAGAACCCGGAGAACGCTCATTTTGAGAGGTAGCCTGAAACTAGGCAACCACTGAAGTTGTTTGCCGGTCAATTGGAAGATCGACGTCGTTAGTTTCATTCGCCTGTTAACCCGCGCTTGACCGGCGGGGAAACATTGTCCCCCTGCCATTTATTCGCGATAACTCCCAAACCATTAAGGATATCAATCTGAAACTAACAGTATCTTCCTGCACATCAATTTTACATAGGTTAGAAACATTTGCAAATATTCACATTTTTGGGGTATATGCACCATTTTGTGACGTCATGTTTCTTGAATTTAGCACAAAATCACTCAAATTTTAAGCAGCTGTAAAATGGGTACATTTTATGATAAACTAAAACCCCAAAAATGGAAAGATAGCAATGTGCATGTAGTATAAAACTGCTATCTCCAATTTGTCAAAATTTTGATTTTAAACCAATTTAGTTTTAATTTCCTATTTCCTACATTTTGTTTTTTGTTTTCTGTGACACAACAAAAACTGGAATATATGTGAAGAGTGGTGTTCAAGCAACATATAATCCGAATGTCAAAAGAATATCACCATTTTTGATTTAAAGATAGCCTTTCAAGCATGACGAACTATGTTCGAATTTAGCTGTAAAATTACAACTTTGAAAAGCTGTGAAAAGGGAGAAATAAATATATATAAACTGGAATTGAATACAATCAAACAGACATATAAATGTTCTAAAACAAAACAAAAGATCTCAAAATTTTGACATGATTATTTGTTTTTAATTAAAAAAAATGTAAAAGAAAAGTGTTACAACAATATTAAAGCCAAGTTTAAAAAAGAACACCATTTTTACTAAGAAAGCCTAAGAATGATAACTGATGACGTAAAATTTTGAGATTGTGTTTTTCCGGCTTATTTTGGCAAGATAAAGGCAAATAAAATCTCAGCAATTTTTAGGTCAAGTTTAATTATTATATTAAATTTATATTTTACTGTAATGATACACCAGGGCTGAAATAAGCTAAATTATGACCAACACTACCACACCTTATGGCATTTGCTGAAGAATAAAACATTAATGATAAGGTTTAAGTCAGGTTTAATAGGTTCGCAACTTTTGGTATGTTGCGAGTGCGACCCCCTTGACCAAAATCCTGGATCCACGCCTGGCGAAACCAAAATGGCCTCCTCTGGGCGAGGCGGGGAGGGGGAGGGAACTGGGGAGGCTCCCCAACAGCTGATCGCACTCTGGAGGTGCTTGCCTCACTAAACTACGTCATTTTAAAATACAGTTTTTTACATGCACACAATCAAATTGCTGTTAATTTTCCCAAATTTATCATTATTTGTAAAAAATTAGACACAAAATGTCACATTAACAGATTGTGTTTGTAAAATACTGCAATGAATATTCTTACTTTTGTAATAACGTCATCAAACAAAAGTGAAAACGTAAATGATGATTCATGCGTCGAGCTCGCCGCACTGTCAGCCAGCCTGTCAGCCTCATCGTTTCACCATGGAGTTTCACTCAATAATCAGTATTCAAAATACCGTGTCAATTAATCATGCTTATCTGTAAAATGGTTTATTGTTTCTTGTTAGTGTACTGTATTGTGCCCTTCTTGTTTGTGCTTAGAGAGTGTTTTCAAGGCTATAGAAGAACAGTGTATCAATGTTAATGTGAATTGTGGAGTGACGGCCGACGGTACCTCACTGAATGTTAAATGGGTGGGTTATGTTGATTGTACGTAGGTACATTTATATATGTACCTATAAGTGCAACAGATCCTAGGTATCTACTGAAGCTGGGTGGGTGATGTACTTTAACCCGCGCGGCGTAGGGGGGGGGTAAATATTACACCCCCTTCCCGGATTTTCCGCAATAACTTTGAAACCGTAAGAGATTAACGACCGCCCAAAGTTTCTTCAGGTACCTTTATACAAGCCTCCAATTTTGAACGTCTTTCCCTAAAAAAATCAATTTGATTTTTTTTTATAACTTTGGAGATAATGACGTTTTTTGATGACGTCCATGTCAATGCCATTTTTTGGGTGAAATAACGATTCCTGTTTGATGCAAATCGTAGAATTTAACATAACTTTAAAGGCCGAATTGCAAACGCAAAAACTGGATGGAGAAAGGGGAAATTTTTAATTCTCCTACAAAACTTAGCAAAGTTTTCGGGATTTGCCCAAAATTTTGGGTTTTTTGGGACCCCCCAAAATATTTTTTTTTTTCAAGAAATTTCCCCCCATTTTTTTTTTGTTTTCACATGGTTTATTAAAAAAACCGGAAAATATATGTAAAAGAATTTAAGTTTGTAATAAATACCCAAACCGAATTTCAAAGTAATATCTTTCATTTTTTCAAAGTGACTGATTTGCTTTCCAAGCAAAATTAGTTAATTGACGGGTCCATTTTTTTCACCAAATTTTCCCGTTTTTTTTTTGGGATTTTTTTAAACCTGATACAGATATAATAAATGTATTTTTTTTTTTTTTTTTTTGTGTTTTTGAGACAACCCTGACCCTAGAATACATGCCATTGTTTATTCATATTAGTTCCAGTTTTCATTGTTTTGACCTTTAGCAATGACCTTTGAATTTTGGACCTTTTTATGGGGTTCCAAGCTGTAAAAAAATGCTGTTTGCTTTTGTCGAGATTTTTTACCCGTGGCAAAAAAATGAACCCTAAAACATGTTGTCACTATACTTTACTTTGACCTCTTTTCGTTGACAGTGACCTTTTTTTGGTGACTGACCTTGACCTTTGACCTTTTGCGTGCAAATTCACTTGGTACTTAATGCAGGAGATGTTTTATTTTACAACCTTTGAGAAGCCTTTTTATGTGCATCGATAGTCCCCTAATCAAAAGGATTCTAATTAAAAGTATGAGCCATTTAACTTCAATTAACCGGAACTTTCCCATATGACCTGACCGTGACACCTGACATTTTTTGGACCTAATTTTGAAAAATTTCGGGTATGCATTCGATTCGTTTCATTGAGAGCTTTCGATCGCCGCCTTGTGCGTCTCGCTGCAGTCATTGGTTCGGAAGATAAGAGGGGGGGTAATATTTACCCCCCCTTACGCCGCGCGTTCGGCTGGAGACCCCTACGCCGCGGGGGTTAATGCAAGCAATCATTATATATAATTTGCTCTGATTTCACATTAACGTGTCTTGTTTCTTTGTTTATTGGTCAAGTTTTTATTTTTTTTGTTGGCAACAACACCTTTTGTCCCTATAACTTTCAATCTATTTTAAATAGCATTTGGTTTTTTACTTTTGATCTTTTTTGCTTGTTTACTGGCTAACTTGGCTGTAAAATAGGCCTGAGTATGAATAAATATGCCAATAGGCATAAGTAATAATTACATCTTTCTTTCTTTTTGATTTTTTGAACATAATCCATACTTGCCACTTGGTCCCCCCTTGGGCGACAAATGACCGCATGGGAACAAGAGCTGGCGCCACTTTCTCTGAAAATAGCGGGAGGAGGCATTTTTTTTAAGTCGATTATTCCGTTCATGCCATGATGCAACGTCATTTGGCGCAATGTTTAAGACATTTTTGAAAGTAATTTGGGGACGCGTTCCCCCCTTTTTTGGGCCACTTTCCCCAATGCGCATGAACGGTTCCAGTTGTTGCCGCCGTAAGTTTAAAACCGCAATTTCTTACAAAATGTTACCTGTGCCTTCCTTTGGCTTAGATTTTTTTTGAAATTTTTTTGAGTTTTTTTGTATAAGGAACAACCAATTTTTTTCTGGCCAAAGCAAATAGGTACCTTTTAGGCTTGAAGCAATTGCTCTTGTTCGTCAGGTAATTTCTCAAATTTTTAGTTCTCGCAATTTTTTGGTGAAATTTATGATATGCCTTTAATCTAAAGAAGGCCAGGTGGGCCCGCGGGTTTTTCAATACTAATGAATCTGACTGCACCTAGTTCCGGGCATGGGCGTGTTGTTTGTCGGGTTGCACTGGGCTGGGCCGAAGGGTTAAGCGCCCGTGAATCACACTGGTTCAGACACAAAATAAAGGCATTTAAATAACAATTTCATTCTTACTCTTTGCGGTTGCCTTGCCGCGTTCAGTTCGGATAACATTCTGTCATTCTGCGCATAATGTATACATATGACACAAAAAGGTCGCACTCGCGTCATAATTGGCGACCGGCGCGGCGTTCAAATCAACGTTGCGTCTCCTCTAGCGCCATTTAGTGAGCCAGTTTAACGAGTGACATAAACACAAGCACGATCGCCATCTACGCAACTTGATCGTAGCTGACGTGCCACCTATCGGCAGTCACAAATATTATGATACAAAATTTTCGTTTCTAAAGAACATATGCGTCTAGAGTCCGTTCGTTCAGTTAAGCATATCGTCATATTAGTTACTCAATCTGGCAGCGTCATGGATCACAGGTCTGCCTTCGCATGGCGCAATAATGCTCTAGAAACGATTCGCTGGAGGCTAGAGTTCTACATGGGGCGGCTATCCCCATGGCTGGCCGAACTCCATGGCTAATGGGGTGGAGCGGACTGGAAAATCTCTAGATCATGGCTATGGCTACGGCTGTGGCTGCATGGTCTACCTGGATATTTTGGTCTCATCAATCTCATCAAACCAATCATGGTTAAAACAGCCTTGGCATGTTGTCATAACATTGGACTAAAAATAAACACATATGAATTTACAAAAAAAAATCACGGCTGGCCAACGGCCAGCCATTGACATTTGGGAGTGGCTGTTGCTGGCTGTGGCTGTGATGCCATGGCTGTGGGCGGCTTGGCAAAGGAAAAGTGCAGCCATGTCGAACTCTACTGGAGGCGAGTCCATTATGAGCAAGGGGAGTTTGCTTTGTTGAGCGACCAATAGCGTGCCCGATACTGATATGTTTCAAGATGTTCTGAAAAGAATCAGTAGGTGAAGATCACATCTCAGCTAACCTATGCATAATTATCTTGCTAGTTACCACCAAACCGCAGTTTTGTAACATACTATATTCTTGCCAACATATAACACAAATCTGAGAGACATTTCAAGACAAAAATCGCTTGCAAAAGTTGCGTAGTTAACCCTATTACTGTCAGGGGGGCCGAATCAGCCCCCCCTTGAGGTTTTTTCGCGTACAAGTCATTCATAACTTAACTCAGAATCTTCAAACTTGCTGCCTTTTCCTAACATTTCATTGCGCATCGAATGGTTTACTTTTTCCAAATTGAATCATTAGAAGGGGGTCCAGGACAGTTTTTAGGGGGGCGTGTTCGGCCGTTTTGACACA
>VOPJ01006520.1:0-10390 GCA_014673585.1 Semibalanus balanoides
CGTCGGCACAGCTATGTCCTGTGGTGTTATCCCTGGGTTCCCATAGTCCCGTGGTTCAATTTGGCAATGGAATAGGTACATACAAGGCTGGATTTATTTCATGTCCAGGACCACGGAGTTACAAGACTGGATTTATTTCATGGTCCAGGGCCACGGAGTTCCATGGTCCCGGAGAGTAAAGATTAATAGGTATAGAGTAAAATGTTCTTGTCAAGAAAAGTCCAGATTTATATTTTGCGAAGAAAAAAACACTTAAAAAGCAAAAATGATTAATTGTAATAGATATTAAATCCTTGTGAGGAATATGTGAATTATATTCTTCACTACAATGTTGGTAAATATCAGGGTGAAAAGAGCAAATTTCCGAGAAAAAAGTAAAATTGAAGTCCAGAAAATGACAAAAAATTCCAGGGTTTGGTAGGTAAAGATCACTTCCTCCCTCAGACAAACGCGCAAATAGACGGACAGGCAAGCAATCAGGCAGACGGATGGGCAGACGGAGGGGCAGACGGATAGAGACAAATCAGGCAGACGGAGGGGCAGAATCGGATAGGACGGACAGACGGATAGGACAGCAGCGGAGGGGCAGACGGATATAGACAAATCACCTGACAGCCCAGTGACACACCGCCTACAGTGTAATCAATAATCATGGCGAAAAACGATATACAATCAATAACCGATAGGCCACCCATCCCCAATACACAGGCTTTGCTAGCGATGTGCAGGATGCAGGGTATTGACTATTGCACTTTGTGCTGATGGAATTGGGTTGCTCGGCAGCGGAAGACAATGTGATTGTTTCTGCGGTACATGTTAATACCACGAAGCTGAAGGCAGGCAGCATTTGATTCGATATCGCCGAGAATGATGACACCTGCGAACTCTGCAAGGTTATCTGCACTCTTTCCGGGCGGGAAAGGCGACGGTTGAGAACGGCTGGGCGACTGCTCTGCTCATTGCCGAGGGAAAACTACTTTGAAAAAAAAAAACGATATTTGACAGAATGGACGCTCCGTGCGTGTTTTATCCAAAGCAAACTAGAGGCTGATTACGAGCGAGCGCGAAACGCTCGCGAGTCCTCACTGAATACGGGATTTGCGTCACTTATAAACGGCTGACCCGACCCGGCCCGACCGTAACGCTTTTGAGAAGCTTATATCTTTGGAATCCCGCATCCGATTGACAAGAGATCTTCGCCATCTGATAGCTCCATTCAATCAATTGTTATTGGCATGTTTCGTCTAACGTGAAGGGTCAGCACAGCACGTGGCACGTGCCGCGTCAGGGGTGTCAGCAAACGTTATCCTGCTATAGCTGAAAAACGGCTTGGCCGATTAAGCTTAAATTTGGTGTGTGGTTTGAGACCACAACACTGGCAATATCACGCAAGTCAAACTCTAGGTCACACTGCACGTGCGCACATGCACATCCCTGCTCTGTAACTCAAAAACGGCTGGAACGATTAAGCTGAAATTTGGTGAGTGGTTTAAGACCACACTACTGGCAATGTCGCGCAAGTCAAACTATTAATCACACTGCACGAGCGCACGTGCACAGCCCTGTTCCGTAACTCAGAAACTATCGGGTTGCTACGGGTTCGCGAGTCCTTCGCCGATTAAGGCGTCTTCTTACTGGTTACACAATATACACATTATGTGTGGGTGTGGTCAGGGACGGAACTTTATATCTCTTGGGGAGAGCCCGAGCCTCCCCCAATGATTTCAAATTTTAACATTAGACCATGGCGTTGCATGGCAAGAATGGTGTTAAAATCTATCAAATTAACATAAGGGCCCCCGACCGATTTCATAAAGTTCCACCACTGGGTGTGGTTCTGGTGCATCACGTCGTCGCGCCAGAGCGAAGCCAGTAACGAGGCCAGGCCGCGCATCGCCTGACAAAGAAACGCTGTGACCAACAATCAAGTCAAACTCTGACACGTTCAGCAGCGCATACCCACTGTTCCGAGAGCGGGTGGTGAGACATACCAGCTTGGTATTCTCCTCTCTGACCAGTCCCCTGGCCATTAGGGATGCAAATTCAGGACCACAGAGCCGGAGCCAGAACACCCAATTTAGGCCCAGCGGAACCTGAAGCTGTGTCTGAACTCTGAATTGACGGTCTCATGCCGCGGCTCAGCACAAGTTCGGGATTTTGTTATTGTAAATGTAGAATGAAGTATACATGCAGATTGGCTGGCTGCCGGGCCTGGCGGGTGCTGCCACATGTGGCTGAGGCTTGATGACAGTGCCAGCTTAATTTATGAGCGGTGGTAGTGGCGATGGCGATGGCGATGGCGATGGCGATGGCGATGGCGATGGCGATGGCGATGGCGGTGACGGTGGCGATTGCGGTGTCGGTTCCTTTTTTTAAAGAAATTGTTGCATCTCTACTGGCCACCAGCCGGCCTACGCGTGCCGAGTGGGCACCGGACAGCGCACGAAGCGTCGATATCGGGCGGGACTCGATTGGTTTTATCCGGAGCACGACAAGGCGACCGGTGTCAGTGTCGGTGTCGGTGCCGGTGCCGGTGTGCCGGTGTGCCGGTGTGCCGGTGTGCCGGTGTGCCGGTGTGCCGATGTGCCGATGTGCCGATGTGCCGGTGTGCCGGTATCAGTATCGGTGTCGGTGTTGATATAGGTATCGGTATCGGTGTCGGTATCAGTGCCGGTGCCGGTGTCGGTGTCGGTGCCGGTGTCGGTGTCGGTGTCGGTGTCGGTGTCGGTGCGGTTCGGTTCGGTTGTCGTGTCGGTGTCGGTTGTCGGTTGCGGTGTTGTCTGGTTGTCGGTGTCGTGTCGGTCGGTGTCGGTGCCGAATCGGTTATTCGGTATCGGTACCGGTGCTTGCCGGTGGCCGGTGCCGGTATCAGTATCGGGTGTCGGTGTTGATATAGGCTCGGTGTCGGTGTCGGTGTTCCGGTATCTGTGCCGGTGTCGGTGTCGGTGCCGGTGCCGGTGGCCGGTGCCGGTGCCGGGTGCGGTGCGGTGCGGTGGCCGGTGCCGGTGCCGGTGCCGGAGTCAGGATCGGTGTATTCCCGTGTCAGGACCGATATCAGGACAAGCCGGGTCGCCGCTCATATGAAGAGAGCCGCCGTCCAACATCGACCCACGGATCAATGCCCCTGGACGGACGAACGAACGGACGGCGAAGCGGACAAACACACATACACACCCACCCACACATCGGGGCATGGATAAGCCCACATAATAGCCACACAGACATAGACGCTCGTGCGCTCGCACACACCGGGATCGAGGCAGCCGAGATTCGTGGGGGTGTTATGGGCGCCACCGACTTCCTAACGGTCACCAGCTCACACTAAGGCACCACGCGGCGACGCTCGCGAGCCAAGGTAAGATATAACATGCAGCCCACAGGCACACTCATTAACAGGCTAAGAACGGCGACGCCCCGGGCCCAGCAATGACGATAGCTTTGGCCATAAGTGCGTCCGCAGTTCTGCTAAGGCTTGGCTTCCCTAAGAACACTGAGGGTCAGCACGGGCGTCGCTGCGAGGTTAGCTGCTGATCATACGGGTCGCGAATCTGCATTACAGCGCGGTGAGGTGATTGAGTACGTATCAGTGCTCTGATGAGGTTGAGCGGGGCTTCAGCCGGTGATGGCAGGTAGGTACAGAGCGATCTGGGTCTATTGACCTGGGTCAGGGTAATACCAGGCGTCCGTGCACTTCCAGCTGACGAACATTCATATTGAATGCGGGCCATTCCGTGACCGGCCTACCAGGTCCGCTTCGTCGCGAAGGGCATAGCAAAAATAGCGACAGGGATTGTTTGCCTTAGCTCTAAGTGACTCTAAGTGACCAATCAGGTCTGTTTCAAGTTATTGACGATGAAGCTTAGTTTGGTTAAATTTGGTAGCTGTAGCTGATATGGGCACCAATAACGTCCACATGAATAGAAAATAAGTCTGCCCAGGACATGGTATTTGGTAAGCCGGAATTATGTGCAGCAACGATTGTGATAACCTGGAGCACATTATGATAGGCACATCCCAACACATTGTGATGCCATAAGGAACACAAAAACAATAACCTGAATACAGGCGATGCTTTTATGTTAAGCTCACGACGTTTATTTCTCCTGCTAGCCAAATCTGAACAGCCCACCACAATATTTTAGGGAATGAGGTTCTATTTCCATGGGTTTAAATGCACTACACGAGCAGTCGGCAAAAAGCCAACGCCACCATTCACTCTACAAAAACGTATGCCCTAAGCGGACGACACCTCCATATGACCAGGGATTGCACCTCAGCTATCTATTACAAACACCCCTGATTACACACAGAGCCAGGCTGTAGTAATGGAAGGGCCCAGCCTCAATCCACAGAGGGTGAGAGCGTGTTAGTCCCCGATAACGGGGGCGGGTCCAATGCCGACACCGACATCACACGTCACTGACAGCGTGACGTGAGACACCACACGTCACTGACAGCGTGACGTGAGACACCAGACGTCACTGACAGCGTGACGTGAGCGACCCGGTGTCAAACGGACGACGTCTCTCCACACAGAGGTGGGTACTGGACAGTGTGAGCGACCCGGCGTCTCTCCACACAGAGGTGGTCTGGACAGTGTGAGCGACCGCTCTCCACACAGAGGTGGGTATGGACAGCTTGTGAGCGACCGGCGTCTCCCCACACAGAGGTGGGTACTGACAGTGTGAGCGACCCGCGTCTCCCCACACAGAGGTGGGTACTGGACAGTGTGAGCGGACCGGTCATCCCCACACAGAGGTGGGTACTGGACAGTTGAGCGGACCCGGGTCTCTCCACACAGAGTGGGTACTGGACAGTGGGAGCGAACCCGGGTCTCTCCACACAGAGGTGGGTACTGGACAGTGTGAGCGACCCGGCGTCTCTCCACACAGAGGTGGGTACTGGACAGAGGGAGCGACCCGGCGTCTCTCCACACAGAGGTGGGTACTGGACAGTGTGAGCGACCCGGCGTCTCTCCACACAGAGGTGAAGTACTGGACATGTTGAGCTACCCGGCTCTCTCCACACAGAGGTGGTATGGACAGAGGGAGCGACCCGGCGTTCTCTCCACACAGAGGTGGGTACTGGACAGTGTGAGCGACCGGCGTTCTCCACACAGAGGGGGTACTGGACAGTGGGAAGCGACCGGCGGTCTCTCACACAGAGGTGGGTACTGGAACAGGTTGAGCGACCCGGCCGTCTCTCCACACAGAGGTTGGGTACTGCAGTGGGAGCGACCCGGCGGTCTCTCCAACAGAGGTGGGTACTGGACAGTGGGACGACCCGGCCCGTCTCTCCAACAGAGGTGAGGTATGGACAGATGTGAGCGACCCGGCGTCTCTCCCACACAGAGGTGGGTACGGGACAGTGTGAGGACCGGCGGCGTCTCTCCACACCAAAGGGATGGGGTACTGGACAGTGTGGAGCGACCGGCGTTCTCTCCACAAGAGGTGGGTACAGGGGACAGTGTGAGGACCCGGACGTCTCTCCCACACAGAGGTGGGGTACTGGACAGGAGGGAGCGACCCGGCGTCTCTCCACACAGAGTTGGGTACTGGACAGTGTGGAGCGACCGGCGGTCTCTCCACACAGAGGTGTGTACTGGACAGTGGAGCGACCGGCGTTCTCCACACAGAGGTGGGTACTGGACAGTGTGAGCGGCCCGGCGTCTCTCCACACAGAGGTGGGGTACTGGACAGTATGAGCGACCGGCGTCTCTCCAACAGAGGTGGGTACTGGACAGTATGAGCGACCCGGCGTTCCCACACAGAGGTACAGGTAACTGAAGAACGGTGTGAGCGACCCGGCGTCTCTCCACAAGAGGTGGGTACTGGACAGTGTGAGCGACCCGGCGTCTCTCCACACAGAGGTGGTACTGGACAGTGTTGATGGCCCCGGCGTCTCTCCACACAGCGCGCTCGAGGTACTGGACAGTGTGAGCGACCGGGGTCTCTCCACACGAGGTGGCGGTTACTGGACAGTGTGAGCACCCGGGTCTTCTCTACACGAGTGGTACTGGGGACAGTTGAAGTTGACCCGGCCACCGTCTCTCCACACAGAGAGTGTACTGGGACAGTCGTGAGCGAACCGGGCGTCTCTCCACACAGAGGTGGTACTTGGACGTGTGAGTGCCCGGCGTTCTCTCCACACAGAGGGGTGGTTACTGCAGTGTGAGCGACCCGGCGCTCTCACACAGAGGTGGGTACTGGACAGTGTGAGCGGACCGGGCTCTCCACACAGAGGTTGGGTACTGGGAGACAGTGTGAGCGACCCGTGCGTCTCTCTACACCATAGGTTGGGTACTGGACAGTGTGAGTGACCCGGTGTCTCTCCACACAGAAGGTGGGTACTGGACAGTGTGAGCGACCCGGCGTCTCTCCACACAGAGGTGGGTACTGGACAGTGGGAGCGACCCGGGTCCACACGAACGCACCGGCAGAACAGCCGAGAGAAGAGACAGTGCCGTGACCACTTAATGTCGGGCGGAACCAATAGGAGATGGGCGGATGATCCTCGATTAGTTCGTGCTCTGCTGCAGAATAAGCGCACAGTGGAACAAAACGGCCAGCGACAGCACCTCAGCTGCGGTCAGCCACCCTGAGCGGGCCAGTTCTAAAGATAGAGCAGCCGTCAGTCTCTAACAGTAGTCAGTACCGGAGACGTGCGGCAGCATATCTCAGTATCCTCCCCGCCAGTCAACTAATGCCTGAACACAAACACCCAACACGTCGAAACCGTCCTGGCACTCAGCCATCACTGCCACTCAGTTACACGTCCCGTCCTACAGACGGTACGGGACGGTACGTCCCACAGACTCGGTAACAGACTCGGTAAGCCGCAACAGGCAGCAGTACAGCTCTCAGCCCTCTCAACACCAGCGGAAGACAGCTGCTGCCAGTGGGTTCCGCTCCAGACGACCGCGAGGAAGCAATGAGAAAAACTGGCTGGGCTACCAACTCACCATTAGTTTGTCAGGAAACCGCACAGCAGCAGCATACGTCATGTTGAATGATTAATCATCAAATGTTGTGATGGGTACAAAACGAATGATGAGACAGATGTAACTTCTCACAATATACATTCATACCACGCACAGACACATGAGTCCACGTGTCCTTCAGACTGTAAACAGAACGTCCACATCTACGCACCGGCTAACGGCAACCTGTGTCAGTGCAACCAGTGTCACCACTTCTTCACCCGAACAGTACAACTTTGAACATGGCCGAGACTCTACTCTCCAACACAGAGCACTGTCTTTATAAATTTAGGTCCAAACCATTTGAATGGATGGATCTTCCGAGGTCAGGAACCAGCACTAAGGCGGAGCTTGTTGTGCAGGTCCCTGTCCCCTACCGTCCGATCGGGTAATTTATGGCAGCCGGCATAATTTATAGGCGAAAATCGAACGTGCCCGAACATACCTGGACAGTAGGACACGGTCCGCCTCGCACCCTCTGACGTCACCTGACCTTGAGTGCGACCGCAGCCATCAGCCGCAGGCCATCCTAGGCTGTCTTCTGACCCGTCGATTCCCGTGGGGATTCCGGGGAATCAGTAGAAAAGTGCTTTCTACCGATTACTGAAGCAACGAGGTAACAGGAATACCAATGCATAAGTACATTGCCGAACTGCGGTAGAATAAAATGTCCGCCGGGGATTCCTGCAGGGAATGTGACGGTCAGAATACGGCCATAGTCAAGGACAAGAAGCGAGCGCCGAAGCGACTCGAACCCGGCCTGCCACATCGGACGATATCAAAATCCCAGCGCTCTCCCGACTGAGCTGCAGGGGCGGGCTGCTTTGCTCCACAGCTGCGAAATCGAAGGGGAAGGGAACACATCCTAGCCTGACCTGAGCACTAACCACTGACCAGTCCGGGATGCGAGCTTCACAGCACACCGACTGTCCTCTCGGCCGCACCAGCCGCCGCCTTCACCACCGAACACCGCCTTCACCGCCGTTCACCGCCGACACCACCAACACGACCAACACGGCCACGCGGAGCACCGGCCGGCCGGACCAGCCGCTACCGTCCACCGCCAGCCAATCACCGCCGCCGCCCGCCGCCGACAGCCAATCAGCGCCGTCCGCTCAAGGTCACTGCCGCCGCCGACGATTTCGTGAGCCGGGGGCAGGCAGGGAGGTGATGAGAGGAGCCGGCGGTAGTCGGACCGGGCTGGGCTCGGTATGATGTGACCGGACGCCGAGGGGATGAGAGGATATTTGACAGAACTGTCACATTTGTCAGCTGTCACATTTGTCAGCTGTCATATTTTACAGCTGTCACATTTTACAGCTGTCACAGCCGGATGTGTCACCCAAACGGCCGGGTTAAGGCTGCGCTGACTCCACAGCACAGTGTCCCAAAATGACCATCTTTGCTTGGGTGTCGTTAAATTCAAGCAAAAAAGGACATGGAATGGAAAATTATGTATATTGTAGTAAAATACATATTTATTTTTGCAGAAAAGCAGAAGTTTGTGTTGAAAGCATGTAACTACTTGAAGTCAATATTAATGTCAGAATAGGTACATATCACTTCATAATTTGGAGTGGAAAATTCACTCCTAAAGTGGAGAGTAAGAGTGAAAAATTATTCACATTTGAATGTCATTTCCCACCCAAACGCTATATGTTGTGAAGCGAACCACAGCATCAGACGGGTCAATGGCCATCAGTCCAAAGGAGACAGACCGGTGGTAATCACAATATTTGCAGCCTGCTGGGCTCAGTGCTATCATATTCTAATCCAGCGACTGTATTGGACGCCCACCCTTTCCTGGTGACGGCTTCGAACACCGCCTCGTGTCCCGATTGGCAGGCTGTTGTTCAGCATCACGTTCAGCGGGATGGGTGCGGTGTTCCAGTCTTCTGACCTCAGTCCCCTAACGTGCTCCTCAGTTGGTCCCCCCATCCTATCACCAGTGTCCCATCCCCCCTGGTCCTCCCCGTCTTTTGACCCCGTGTCGTCACCAGGGTGTGCGTCTCTCACTTAAGCCAGCCGCACACTGCGCCATTCGGCTGCGATATCGCCGCGACTCCGCCAGCGACACGGCCAAAACACAAAAACACGGCCAAACAAATGTGTTTTCCTAATGCATACCAATCTTAAGCTTGGGAATTGCGGTCGCAAGATGACACCATTTGGAGGAAGTGGTCCAATCGCCGGGGATTGCGTCCGCGAAAAATTGCGGCGATGATCGCGGCGAATGGTTTAGTGTACGGCCGCCTTAGTCCTCTGTCCCGTCTCCTGACCCCGTGTCGCCCCCCAGGGTGCGCGTCTCTTACTTGGTCTCCTCCTGTTTCCTGGTCTCGTCCTGCTCCTGCTGGAGAGCCATCTGCTCCAGCCGCTGGCGTCCCTGCTCCTGCTCGTGTTGCTCCTGACGCGCGGTGTGACGCTCCACCTCTCTGTGGAGACGATGCGGGACATGTCGGGTCAGGTCACGGTCATGTCGGGCAGAGTCGGGACACAGACACGACTTGGCACGTCCGGTTTCAATTAGGGGTTTAAAATAGTCGGCTTAAAGTGAATTTATGCCAGCCAGTGGCTTTTATTAATTTCAGCCGGATTAAACCGACGAAATTAATAAAAGCCGGTTTGAATTCAGCGAGGTCGGAATATGTCGTTGACGTCAACAGATCTAATTCAAGAAGATGAAACCTTGAAATACGGCGACGTTATAGCCTGTTACATTTAACTACGAACTGGAATCAGAGCACCAGACCTATTTGCACGCTTTATTTTAAGCGCAGGGAACTGAAAGATGTCATTACCGAACGGGCAACACATATCATGAAGTAGATTGATGTATACGGTGATGCTAGTCTGTTCCTAGGAACTACGAATTTGATTTAAGGAGCACCGAACCTATTTGCACACTTTATTTGTAGCGCAGGGCACTGAAAGATGTCATAACCGAGCGGGCGCGAAGCGACTGTGGGGTTTCTCGTCAACTTACTTTCCAAATTTATATTTTAGTCGGTCCGGCCCGACACGGCCGCACAGACGCTTTTGGGAAGCTAATAACTTTGCATTTTGCATCCACTGCCTCGATTGAGATAAGATTTTCACCGTTATTGGATAGGTCCAACAAATCAATTTTGTTTTTGGTACGATGCGTTCTGATAGGGGTGACATCATAGCACATGGCACGCGCAAAAGTGGGACAGGTCAAATTATCGATTTCACAGGAAAATAGCGCCTAACGATAGACTCGCTTCATCAAACTGGACCACATTTCGCGTACGCTAAGAACCAATGATGTCACATATGTTGCATGTATAATTTAAACTTAACCCGCGCCCCACTGGGCCTCTGCATTTCCTTCGCCCGACTGGGGGGGTTTGAACACCCCCCCCCCCCTCTAACTCGGCTCCCATGGCACGT
>VOPJ01006521.1:0-10387 GCA_014673585.1 Semibalanus balanoides
ACCTTGGACGGTGACCTGATGATTTACATGATCAACGGCCTATCAACGGCCAAATCTGACCAGCATGACCATCTTGAATTCAAACTGTTGCAAATAAAACGGCTGCAGCGCAAAAGCACCTTACAGCGCCCAGTCTAACCTTACATTATTGACGTTATGTACTCCTGTGACCTGAACTGAACATTTAAGCTGATTTTGCCATCCAAAACCGTCGAGCAATTGGATTCCTCTTCCGATTTATCGCAGCTGGTTGCACTGCGGTTGAAGGCGTGGCCGTCATAAATTAATTTAAGCTAATCGGCTATAGGTCTCACTGTGCGTCAGGGACGTAGGCAAGGGGGTAGGGATACGGGGGCAATGCCCCCTGAGCAAAATCAATTCACAAATATTAAATGGGATTCTATGAGGATCCGAACCGCTACAGTAAGCAGATAAAGATGAGCGAGCAATTTTTTCGCGACGTGGCCCCCCCCCCCCCCCATGACAAAAATCCTGGCTACGTGCTTTGCTGTGCGGTGACCAGTGGCCCCCTTGAGACAGGGAGCCCCTTGAGATTGGGAGGCCCCCTGGGTAGCTGCCCCCCACTTTTTATGACGTTCCTACCGCCTATGAGTGACCTGGTGACCCGCACAACCTTCCAAGAAAATTTGAAGGTCCATGATCGAAGAGACATTCATTCTGATACTATTGTATTGATGAACAAATATTAATGCAATTGATTTTCCTGCAAAGGAGAGACAAAATATGTTAAAACATTGAGGTCTATTTGGCTACATTATACGCGGCGTGCAGATCATTACTAAACGACAGCTCTACGTTATTTCATATTTTTGTCACCAATTAATTCAGTGCGTTCAATGCAGCTAAAACCATACAGGAAACATTCACCAACGCGGAACCTTCACACTCACCCACACTGTCTTTTAACATATCTGTTCTATACCGTCGACAAAAAGCCATGCACATCTCGGTCTTACTTTGTCAACCGACCTAGTGCAATTTCATGATCACATCAATAGCACCCTAAAAAGCGAGCATTGCTATGATTTCCATCTACCCAATTGCCTTGTTTTACCTCGTGACATTCTTGTACAATGTACAGCACGTAACACACATACGACCAATTTTTGATTATAGTGACATTGTATATGACGGAACTTATAACGACTTTATAGGACACGCTGAGAACTAGAACGACTGCAGATGGAGCCAGCACGACTTACACTGGGCACTCTTCTAAACATCTTGCAACAAACTATTGACAGAGCTAGGATGGGACACGCTGGACACATAGACGCACTTAACACCTACTAATACTCTATCATAAGCTGCTTGACCCACGTACTAACCATAGTTCGTAATGGGCACCAGCCCAGCCCAACCCAGGCTCATGAACACCAAGCCCAGTCCCAGATCAGGGCCAATCAAATTCATGATATTGAGGTCCATGCCCGGTCCGGCCCATTCAGATTAAGCATATAATTGACGGAAGGATTTTGACGAGGGGTTAGAATGGAAAGAGTTTTTGCGGACTTTCATTCTCGTCAGTTGTGTAAGATTGCACTTGTACACGACGTTTCGGCCAGTCGCTTCTCCGGCCGTCATCAGGTGTGTGGTCCCTGAAGAAGGACCAGTTAGGTTGGTAGGAGAGGGTGTCGAGGCTCCCGCCCGACTCGGTTAGCCCGCGGTTCGGAATCCCGCTCGCGCCATAAAAGTTACTGTCAGTGAAGAAGACATATACTTGCAATGAGTACGGGCGGAGCTCGACACCTCTCCTACCAACCTAACTGGTCTTCTCAGGACCACAACACCTGATGACGGCCGGAGAAGCGACTGGCCGAAACGTCGTGTACAAGTGCAATCTTACACAACTGACGAGGATGAAAGTCCGAAAAACTCTTTCCAAGCATATAATTATTTTCACAAAAATTGCAATAATTATCCTAGCATATTTACCTACTTGTATGCTACAAATGAGGAATACTATCACTCACCTGTGTGTTACTGAGTACGTCAGCTGCCGGACCAACTATTCTGAAGCTCTGACCTGGCTTGCGCGGCTCGTGCATTACTTCAACATTATAAGCCCCGGCCTGCCTATAGCTCAGCGATTTCCTTAAAGTTGAGGTCCAGCCCAGGCCCCGCCAAAGCCAAACCCCTGGCCAATGTGCCAGCCCAGCCCATGACGAACTCTGGTACTGACATGCCTCAATACATTAGAGACATAGTACCGGAAACCAGACTCCATTTAGCACAGGACTTGCTCTTCGAAGCGCTAATACACTGCCAATTCCAAACAATAGAACGACAGTCTTCCAGCAATCCGACATCCCAAGAACCACCAGGCAGTGGAATCTGCCTGAACCTATAAGATGATCTGCCTGAACTTATAACAACCGATCCTTGCCACAAACCTTCAAAAGAGCGATAGATTATCAATTCGTTGCACTGCAGAGGTCCCTTTTTAACAGCGTCGGATTGAAGATCGGAAACATTTTGCCTACTCGTCTTAGACTTGATTCATCAGTACTCAATGCACACCTCTTTTTCAAATTCAAAAAGCTCCCTACCCTGCTATGAGTGTGGTAATCCAAGAGAGAAGCTCCCTGCCCTGCTATGAGTGTGGTAATCCAAGAGAGAAGCTCCCTCCCCTGCTATGAGTTTGGTAATCCAAGAGAGAAAGCTCCCTCCCTGCTATGAGTTTCGGTATATCTCCAAGAGAGAAGCTCCTCCCCTGCTATGATTTGGTAATCCAAGAGGAAGCTCCCTCCTGCTTGAGTGTGGTAATCCAAGAGAGAAGCTCCCGCCCTGCTATGAGTTTTGGTAATCCAGAGAGAAGCTCCCTCCCACTGCTATGAGTGGTGGTAAATCCAAGAGAGGAAGCTCCTCCTTGTATGAGTTTGTGGTAAATCCAAGAGAGAAGCTCGCCTCCCTTGCTATGAGTGTGTAATCCAAGAGAGAAGCCTCCCTCCCTTGCTTATGAGTGTGGTAAATCCAAGGAGAAGCTCCCCTGCTATGAGTTTGGTGAATCCAAGAGAGAAACTCCCTCCACTGCTATGAGTGTGGTAATCCAAGAGAGAAGCTCCCTCCCTGCTATGAGTTTGGTATCCAAGAGAGAACTCCCTAGCTATGAGTTTGGTGATCCAAGAGAGAAGCTCCCTCCCCTGCTATGAGTGTGGTAAATCAAGAGAGAAAGCTCCCCTCCTTGCTATGAGTGTGGTAATCCAAGAGAGACTCCCTCCCTTGCTATGGTGTCCGTTAATCCAAAGAGAGAAGCTCCCCCCTGCTATGAGTTTGGTAATTCAAGAGAGAAGCTCCTGCCCTGCTATGAGTGGGTAATCCAAGAGAGAATGCTCCCTGCCCTGCTATGAGTTTGGGTAAATCCAAGAGAGAAGCTCCTCCCTTGCTATGAGTGTGGTAATCCAAAGAGAGAAGCTCCCCTCCCTGGCTAATGATGTGGAATCAGAGAGAAGCTCCCTGCTTATGAGTTTTGGTAATCCAAGAGAGAGCTCCCTGCCCTGCTATGAGTGTGGTAAATCCAAGAGAGAAGATCCCTCCCCTGCTATGAGTGTGGTAATCCAAAGGAGAGCTCCTGCCTGGCTATGGTGTGGTAATCCAAGAGAGAAGCTCCCTCCCCTGCTATGAATTTTGGTAATCCAAAGAGAGAAGCTCCCTCCCTGCTATGAGTTTGGTGATCCAGAAGAAACTCCTCCCCTGCTATGAGTGTGGTAATCCAGAGAGAAGCTCCTCCCCTGCTATGAGTTTGGTAATCCAAGAGAGAAGCTCCCTCTGCTATGAGTTTTGGTGATCCAAGAGAGAAGCTCCCTCCCCTGCTTGAAGTTTGGTAATCCAGAGAGAGAAGCTCCCTCCTTGCTAAATGAGTGTGGTAATCCAAGAGAGAAGCTCCCTCCCCTGCTAATGAGTTTGGTGATCCAAGAGAGAAACTCCTCCCCTGCTTATGAGTGTGGTAATTCCAGAGAGAAGCTCCTCCCCTGTCCTATGAGTTTGGTAATCCAAGAGAGAAGCTCCCTCCCCTGCTATGAGTGTGGTAATCCAAGAGAGAAGCTCCCTCCCCTGCTATGAGTTTGGTAATCCAAGAGAGAAGATCCCTCCCCTGCTATGAGTTTGGTAATCCAAGAGAGAAGCTCCCTCCCCTGCTATGAGTTTGGTAATCAAGAGAGAAAGCTCCCTCCGCTTGGCTATGAGTGTTGGTAATCCAAGAGAGAAGGCTGCCCTCCCTTGCTATGAAGTGTGGTAATCCAGAGGAAGCTCCCATGCTAATGATTTGGTAATCCAAGAAGAGAAAGCTCCCTGCCCTGCTATGAGTGTGGTAATCCCAAGAGGAGAGAAGGTCCGGCGTTTCCTGTGTCTTGGTCCGACCATTAGCGCACTTGCGATGTAGTCGGACGTACGCTCGCATCCCTGCCCTGCTATTGAGTTTGGTAATCCAAAGAGAGAAGCTCCCTCCTTGTAATGAGTGTGGTAATCCAAGAGAGAAGCTCCCTCCCTTGCTATGAGTGTGGTATCCAAGAGAAAGAAGCTCCCCTGCTAGAGTTTGGTAATCCAAAGAGAGAAGCTCCTGCCCTGCTAATGAAGTGTGGTAATCAAGAAGAGAAGCTCCCTCTCGGCTGCTATGAGTGTGGTAATCCAAGAGAGAAAGCTCCCTGCCTGCTATGAGTGTGGTAATCCAAAGAGCAGAAAAGCTTCTTCTTCTCCCTTCTTTCTTTAACGATGCTGCCGCACTCCCTGCTATGAGTTTGGTAATCCAAGAGAGAAGCTCCCTCCCCTGCTATAGTTTTTGGTGTCCAAGAGAGAAGCCCTCCCTCCCCCTGCCTATGAGTTTTGGTAAAATCGCAGAGAGAGCTCCTCCCTTGCTATTTGAGTGTGGTAATCCAAGGGAGAAGCTCCCTCCCTGCTATGAGTTTGGTGATCCCAAGAGAACTCCTCCCCTGCTATGAGTGTGGGTAATCAAGAGAGGCCGCTCTCCCTGCTATGAGTTTGGTAATCCAAGAGAGAAGATCCCTCCCCTGCTTAATGAGTTTGGCAATAGAGAGAAGCTCCCTCCCTGCTATGAGTTTGGGTAATCCAAGAGAGAAGCTCCCTCCCCCTGCTATGAGTTTTGGTATCCAGGAGAGCCTCCCTCGCCTGCTTATGAGTTTGGTAATCCAAGAGAGAAGCTCTCTGCCCTGCTATGAAGTGTGGTAATCCAGAGAGAAGCTCCCTCCCTGCTATGAGTTTGGTAATCGAGAAGAAGACTCTCTGCCCTGCTATGAAGTGTGGTAAATCCAAGAGAGAAGCTCCCTCCCTGCTATGAGTTTGGTAATCAAGAGAGAAGCTCATGCCCTGCTTATGAGTTTGGTAATCCAAGAGAGAAGCTCCCTGCCCTGCTATGAGTTTGGTAATCCAAGAGAGAAGCTCCCCCCTGCTATGAGTTTGGTAATCCAAGAGAGAAGCTCCCTGCCCTGCTATGAGTTTGGTAATCCAAGAGAGAAGCTCTCTGCCCTGCTATGAGTTTGGTAATACAAGAGAGAAGCTCCCTCCCCTGCTATGAGTTTGGTAATCCAAGAGAGAATGTGACGCATGTTTATAAATTGTCCCTGTATAACCCACTTTGTGCCGGGGGCGTTTAGACGCCCCTATTTTTCAAGAATAACAGAAGAACAGCGTGCAGCGCCACCGCTTATGGCACAGGTTTTCGGTCATCAATTACTCACATTGAGTATTTTTACCTCGAGTTATCTCAGGTGAGGTCATTAAGCCAGGTCACGTGACCACACATCCAAAAAAAATGGCGGTTGTACCACAGCCACATTTTTGCACTGCTCGGAATCAAACTTACTGAATTTCATAAGGTAATAAGTACTTACGATTCATATATTTCATGTTTTTGGATATCGGCGACCTAAGGTCGGGTCATTTTCGTTACCTCCCCATTATAAGCAAACGGGAAAATATTAAATGCTTCCTATCCCAAAGATATATGAGATATCAGACCAATTCCTTCTGGATTATGCTATCATAGGCCATTCTTGATGATCCAGGTGCAAGTTTTGTTCAGAGACCTCTACAGGGTCTCTGATACACTGAGGTCACTGAGGTCTTCCGAGGTTGCCAACACTTTTTGTCAATATCTCTCGATAGAATAAAGATGAAGAAGTTAACCGGCACTTATGCATTTGTTTCGTCGAGACACGTTTTCCAATATGCAGCGTGACATATTTGCGTCACCACTTGGCCTTGACCTTAGGTCAAGGTCGGGTCTCAGTCATTGGTCACGGACCTCAGGCGATGGTGACGGACCTCAGGCAATGGTGACGGACCTCAGGCGTTGGTGACAGACCTCAGGTGGTGGTGCCATAACTCAGGTGGTGGTGACGGACCTCAGGCGTTGGTGACAGATCTCAGGCGTTGGTGAAGGACCTCAGCCATTGTTGACGGACCTCAGGTGGTGACGGACCTCAGGCGTTGGTGACGGACCTCAGGCGATCATGACGGACCTCAGTCGTTGGTGACGGACCTCAGTCGATAGTGGCAGACCTCAGGCGATGGTGAAGGACCTCAGGCGATGGTGAAGGACCTCAGGCGATGGTGAAGGACCTCAGGCGTTGGTGAAGGACCTCAGGCGATGGCGACGGACCTCAGGCGATGGTGAATGACTTCAGGCGATGGTGAAGGACCTCAGGCGTTGGTGACGGTCGTCAGATGGTAGTGACGGACCTCAGGTGGTAATCGGACCTCAGGCGACGGTGACGGACCTCATGCGTTGGTGACGGACCTCAGGTGGTGGTGACGGACCTCAGGCGAACCTCAACAGGTGGTGACGATCTTCACTCGGCGATGGCGGTCCTTACGGTGATCGTCTTGACCTGCGGCGCTTGGCGTACCCGTTTGTCGCGGAGACCCAGCAGATCCCTGTAGGCCTTCCTCAGACTGCGGTTCATCAGACCGTACGTCGAGCCCTCCAGGATGGTACAGCCGAGCCGCAGCACTTGCAGGACGCCGGCGATGGTCGGAATGGCGTACCAGCGCTGGTACAGCCGTAACACGGGCGACGTCACGTCCAACACCAGCGACAGCGACAGCAGCTGCAGAATCTTCTTGAAGTCGCGGAAGTTGGCGATGAAGCGGTCGTGCTCGGAGCCAGTCTGCACGCCGCACTGTTTCCTGCGGCGCAGCGCGCGGCTCGTCCGGCTGCCGACCGAGGCCGTGTACAGCAGCAGCAGCGAGATGGCCAGGCTGCTGAGGAACACCTCTCCCTCGAACAGGAACATGTGCGTGCTGGAGAGTCGCGACTCCCAGCGGCAGCCGGCGAACAGCGCCGTCCCGTTTTCATCTGGGTGAGAGAAGTCGGACCAGGTGAGCGCGCCGGCCGCGTGGAAAGCTCCACCGACTCCAGTCAGCTGGAAGAACTGGAGCCAGCCGGCGGCTATCAGCCAGGGCAGCCGGCGCTCCATCAGACAGTAGTAGCGCAGCGGACTGGTGACGGCGGTGAGCTGATCCACGGCCAGGCCGAGCGTGGCCACCTTGACGGCGCCGGCCGACGCCACGAGCAGGTACTGGAACGCAGTGCAGAACGGCACGTAGCCGAGAGCGATCTCCAGCACGCCGACGGACGTCAGTAGGAATGCGAGGAGGAAGTTGAAGCCGGCCATCGAGGCAACCAGCACGGCCATCGGCTCGTCCCACAGCCGCTTGAACTTCCAGATGGTTATCAGAGGGAAGGCGAAGGTGACCGAGACCGGGACACCCACTGCTACCTTCACCCAGGCGAGCATGGTGAGTGAGGCCGGGCGGCGACACTGGGCAGAGACTGGAACTGCAGGCAGTGCGGGCTGCAGGGTGAAGCCACGCAGGAAGCTGCACGGCAGCCACGACAGCTGTAGAGGTGCAAAACGTGTCAAGATGGTCACCAACACGATCACAAAATGCTAAATTAGTCACAATAACTAGGAGAATTAGGAGAAGAGTTAAGATCACAATATCCACAAATTACTATTTCTTCGGAACTCATCGTAAGTGATTATCAACACAAAATTAAATGTGAAGCCATGCAAAAATCAAAATCAACCAGCCGCACGTCAGTCTTCAGCAAACGGATTCTGGTGATAGGGCCTTGCTGCAAGCTCGCTCGCAATCTATTTAGATTAATGGAGATTTGTTTGATCTGAACACTTGCCAAAAGGTCTGAACACTTGCTGAAGATTCTCTAGAAACTCTGCTTTAGTAGCTGTATTTATGTTATATATTCTGAAAACTTGCTTGAAGATTCAATAGAAAATGTGCTTTAGCAGCTGTATAAACTCTGCTTTGCTTTAACGAATTTCTTTAGAATGGTGGTTCCTTGCTCACAACTTAGTTATAGATATCTTGCTCAAAACCGCGCGAGACTTGCGAGACTTGTCAAACCCCAGTCCCCTCCTAGCCCTCTCCCCGGCATCTATCTCCGGGAAATAGCGAAAGGCTCACCCAGATTAAATAAAAAAACGGCAATGACGTAATGACTTTAGTGTGGTATGTTATGTGCAGCTACTGAAAAGCGACGTCTTTGAGCGGCCCGGGCCAGTGTTTGGGCGCGTTTTTTTGCCCACCCCTTCCGTTACATCACCCTTGCCTCTGCATTCCCCCCCCCCCACCCCACCAACAATGTCCTGCGCCCCCTCCATCAACACCCCTCCTTGCCCAGTGCATAGTGTCTCGCCCGTGATCAGCTCGGCTCGGAATAAATTTATCCGGGATCTTCAGAACGGACGCACCCCGACTCATCAAGAAACACCACATGAAGGAAAAATGTGCCATGTCCGCTTGAAACCCTGAAAATACACCTTCACGCCATAGTCACAATGGTCACATCCAAAGTGCGCGCACTTTGGTCGAAAGTCGCAATGGTGAAGGAATAGGGTCACGCACTCGTTGCGTAAGATTCTGGCAGAGCTCAGCCGCTGTTTTTAGGAAATAACTTTTGGAGTGGTAAAAGAATAACTTCACGTGTCTTACACCTGAAAAGATTTGAATAGCACCAAAAACATTTAAAAATCACTTAGTGTTTAAAGATTTCGCCAAAAGTGCTAAACATTTATATATTATGTAATTACTAAAAAAAATATGATTTAAAAGTATTTATGATTTAAAGGTACAAGTAAGTTACATCAGATCATTTAAATTGAAAATCGGTCCCCTTCGCACGTGGGCAAGTGCGTAAGATTTTGCACCTCTGAGCCTATACATCAGTGACGCATGTTGCAATATTTCCCATGATGGCTTGCACTTCTCGAGTGTTAGTTTTCCGCATTGTTGCAGTTCTTGTTGACCAGATTGCCTGATCCTTTCTGAAACTTTTAGTCCCGTTTAAACCTTGCTCTGATTAGGGGAGATTCGGGTATTATCGGCATAGTAACTTAAAACCGTTGGAACTTGAATATGCCTGAACGTATTTTAAATGTTGACATTTTAAATAATAAACCAACCAATTACCTTTATTTTCCCTTCCCTTAGGTGTTTCGAAGCTGCAATTAGAAACAGCGATTTTTTCAAGACAAAAAAGTTACTTGGGTATTATTGGACACAAGCAGCAAATACTGGACCGGTGTCCAGTTCATATTCAAACCACCTAACAACTAATTCAGTTTATTCCAACGCAAAGCGAATGTTCCTGTGGACCTGTGGAACGCATCTTGACACATATCAGCTATCAAAAACGATTCTAACTACTTCACAGAATCAGTCAGCTCTATACATCCTTGAAGATGGGGTACCGTACCGCTTGCTTTGTACAGGTCTGGTTAATATCGGACGGGTGTCCGATAAAAAACGAAATGAATGTCCTTCAAAGTGCAGCGAAATTAACGCAACAGTCATGTTTTACACAACAAGCGTGGTCACAATTGAAATATAAAATGATTTTTGAGGCAAAAAAACACATAAATGACTTGCAAAAGCACTCCAGCTGTGCATGATTACCTTATATATCAGTGACATGCATGGGTAGAAAAAGAGTGAGTTTAAATAATAATTTATTGCGGATCAGCAGATCACCGTGGGGTAAAAGGATCCCAAGAGAAAACATTCAACACCGCCTTTTTTGAAAATAAAATATCTTCCAATGCATCGGGGAACCAGTTCAACAGAACACGACGTGTCCGATATTATCTACTGGCCGATATTACCCAAAGTTCCCCTACGCCTTAACCCTGCACGCCTTGACGCCTTAACCCTGTACTTGATCCGTTCCTGACCCAGTCCTGATCCTGCAGGCTGCTCTATAGGCCTTCTCTCCGATAGGTGTCCCGAGGTCAGAATCGTGGACGGAAGCGGTGCTGGATAGTTCAAAATACGCTCCCCGAAGTGAGTCGGTGCACGGAGGCCGGTTCTCGGTCGCTGTCAGGAAGTC
>VOPJ01006543.1:0-20607 GCA_014673585.1 Semibalanus balanoides
ATCTCAATCGAATTGCGTTATCATGCTACCCTGAAAACATTGTTTTGATCATCAACCCACCTCGTTGGAAGGTCCCTGTCGGGCTCTTTGTCGGTGGGTTCTCACACCCTGTATTTGTTTCTGGAATGGCTTACGAGCGTCTACACAGGCCGTTCCTGGTCAGAATAAATAAATGGATTGGATAGAGTGCGGCCCGGGATTATAAATTATTCCCGTCGTCCGAATGGAATGCTGACTTGACAAAAGGGTAGCAGGCTAGTGCAATGCAAAACAGCTCTGCCATACTAATGTTTCCATCGTGAAACTGTAACGATATATCCTACAAAATGTATCAGACTGTCATTCGGCTATCATTGCCTTCATGGGTCCAATATTACTATATAAGTCTTGGAACCGCAAACCTCTCCACTTCTAAATCATATTAATCATATCAGCTTTCTTGACATATGGTGTTGCATACACCGTGCTGAAACTAATAGATAATAATAATATCTGGACCACGTTATCTTTATAGCTGACACAAATTATTATGTAGCCAGCAGTCACTTCACCAGACAATGTCTCCTTGGCACCAGCACACTCAATGGAACTGAAGGGGTTGTCAGTGTGGAGCGGTCTGTCGGCCGTTGTTGACAGCTGTCCCGACCAAGCATTCACCTCTCATTCCAGTCTGCACGCAGCGAGCAGTTACACTTACAACCCGCTGTCGTGAAGGAGGAACGATTAGTCTCCCTTACTACTCGGTCCGTCATCACGGAGTATACCAGCGGTGGTCCGACGACAGTGGCGCCATCAGCCGTCACCTCCGCACTGCCGCGGCGGCGGCGTGAGGTGCTCGCTCTCCGCGCCCCGCCGCTCATCCCGGCAAACCGTAACGGATTCATACCGCCGGTGTTGTGCCCCGCAGAGGCTCACGTAACACGGGCACCGCGTGGATGCAGGTACTTCTCTATAGAGTCGTGGATGTAGTCGAGAAGCTGCTCGATATAACTTGAATATGGTTTGCAGACACTCCGTGTCGAAGTGTTCAAATATGTAATTGATTGCGTTGCGGTCGATAAGAGGGGCGCGATAGCCGAGTGTTTAGTTTAGAGGACCGGCGTCCGCGTCGGGAACACCGGGCTACCGCGCCGGTAAGGCCACAGTTCTGACTGCTTGATAGCGTGCTGTACAAAACACTTTAGAGAATGTGTAACCGCAAAGGCCACAGTCGCTGCTCGAAAAATATACGGGTATGTGAGAGGTGATCGGTAGGAGGTCAGTAACAGGAAAACGTCAGTTTCGATGGGCCAGTGAAGGCCATTATTTTTAAAGGTCGTTGCTGACTCAGAAGAATACCCATGAACCGGTTCAGAAGGGTAAAACTCTCGCTGTTGCGTGGTATGGACGCGTGGGAAATTGTACAGCTTACCTTATTGGCTTTCCACCGCGGTGACAGTCGTGACTGCGGATAGCCATGCCAGTATACATTTACCCTTTGTTTTTATTGCCATAACGGTAACAAACCAAGGTCTGCGGATCGGAGGAGCGGCCATCACTCCACAACTACAGGGGAGTAAAGGCATTGCAAGCCAAAGCCCTCTGAGAAATGTCTGTGACAAGCTTCTATACTATCTGTTATGGCATTTGCGACCAATATGTCCTGGCAGAACAGATAAGTGATATACTCGCTGCTAGCCTGGTGAGAGGTGACAGGGTTCCAAGGGCGGCGCCATAGGGGGTAGGTGACGCGTAGGGGCGTCGCGTCCCCCCAACATTTTCATATTTTAACATAACGCCTATGGACGTTGCATGGCAACAATTGAGTACAAAATGCCAAAATCCCACCCAACTTTCGGAAGGTGGTGCAGCTCTTGCAAGGTGCGTCACGTCACGTGACAAATCGATCCATACTTTTCAAAAGTGCCCCCAGATCAGAAGTTGTACGCAACCAAGCGGACGCCAAATATGTGACTGGATTTGGAAGGAAATAGTTTGCTTGAGCAGAATGAAACATAATGTTTCACGCTGATGCAACGTCAAACGTTTCCCTAGCATATGCTCGCAAAATGAGTTTGCCAGAAGCATGCACTGGCGGATCCAGGGGGGGGGGGGCATCAGGGGCAAATGCCCCCCAAACCGTCTGAAATTGGCGCATTTGTTTATATATAAATTTAGTCCGAATGTTTTGTATGGATGGATTTCCGAGGTCAGGACCCACGCTAAGCATGTAGCCTGTTGCGTAGGCCCTGGACCACCTGACCCACCCGATCGTACAATTCCTTTGGTCGGCAAGAATTTTATTTTACATTTCCCGATCTAGAAGGATATCTACGCAACTTTTACAAAAGAAAGTTTATCTTAAAATGTCTAGCAATGCATAAGGAAGCAAAATCAGACGATTTTTTTTTATTTTGATCAACTTTTTTTTGGTGATGCCTCCTATGGTGCCAAAAGCTAAACTATAGATCCGCCAATGGCCAGAACATGAGTTACCTGACAAACTGATAAAAAAGCTAACTGACTGTCCATCTTCAGACTGAGCAAAAACACTGAAATCCTGTCTGAGTGTTATCATCATACTGTGCAGTGATTTACCGAGCACTAACGAGTAACGACTCTCAGTTACCACTAATCATCCCAGCCTAGGCCACTGAAGGAAATGAGGTGCCTTTCCGTGTCCATATAATTGGTAAGCAACACACTCAAAGCTTGATTTTTTAACTAGACGGTTTGCATTTAATTAGTCTTACTAACATTACTCCAAGTAACAATTACATCTGAATTAAACGAAGTCTGAAATATTTTGTAGCAGCTCACCTACAAACACTGGCGGATCCAGAAAGTGTTATTTTGACAGTTGGGGGGGGGGGGAGGCAAATCCCAAAAATTATCGCAATAATTCTGAAACTCATCGGAATTTTTAAGGCTTATGCTTATTGTATCACTATAACATGCACTTTAAACAACTTTCTCTAGTAAAGTTGCTCAGTATCTTCGGAACACTCAAGCAAAATGTGGTCAAATTTGGCGCCCGATTATGGGTGGTTGGGCTAACCTAAAACGGGGAGACCCTATAGCCCCTTTGCCACCCCCCTGGAATCTACGACCCTTGGCGCCGCGCTCTTATTCATGAAACACATGAGACAAAACACGCCAGGTCAAAATCTGATAATAGTTAGATCGGAGACAAAGTTTAATTATCCACACGATAAAAGTAATCTAATGGGTGCCATGTGACCTTTAGAAGTCGGTTGCGGTATCAAATGAAACCCTTATTCATTTCAATATATATCACTATTCTAGTATGTTCTCACAAGAAACACTCAGTTGCGTTTTCCTTTCTAAAAATGTGGTATCCAGACAACTACGTGTGGTGTCCTCGATGGAAGATTTATTGGAGCCGAAACTCACTTGATATTAACCGATATGACAGGAGCACATGTACACGTTAATTGACAAAATGAGGACACTTCTACAGCAAGCGCCAAGTGGATGACTTAGCCTTAGTAAACGCTGGCGGTTACATTTACTTTTTTGTGTCTAATTTACTATGATGTTTTTATTTGATTTGGTTTTAAAAACGAAATTCACAGCCATTTGAGGCTTATTTTACTTTTCGGAAAACGAATCACCTCTGTCAGTACCAAAAAGTGGTCACTCAGGACCAGGGACATTTGATCCAGCACAAATAACTCTGCACCCACGAATTCATGGAGGTATAAAGAGTTGACGCCCCTAAACCTGATTACCGACCGAATTAAAAACAAGCGAAGACCAAGAGTCGCCACTGGCAAAAATTGGATCCATGGTCGGAATGTTGTATGCTCCATGAGGGCAAGAGGTGGCGTCAGAACTGTAGGCCACTCCTTTTATACACAGCCACAGACGTGCAACTGGCGTAATAATACGTAGGCATAAACACAGCGCACACAAATGTAACTTGAGTAGGAACTTTAGAAGTGCAGAAAGCCCTCTAAATATTTTCTCTCTGCGTTCACCCAGTCATTACGTCAAGTACGCTAACGAAATGAGTTGGAAAGTCACAAGCTTTAAACCCTCGTCCTGGTATCGGGGCGGTCATTTTGACCCCCACATGAGTTTTTTCCGGAATAGCGGGAAAACGGCGGCGCGCAGCGCCGTCAAATTTTGCACAGCTGTTTGAAAATTGATTGCTCACACTTTGACAAAAAATTTGCTTCAGCTCATCCGAGGTCAGGTCACTAAGTCACTTTTAGTGACCTTGCCTTCCAAAATGTTTGTGATCGTGCTAAAGCCACAGTTTTTGTCCGAAAGATTTGAAACTTGCAGAAACTCATAAGATAATAAGTGCCTACAACCTGTGATTCTCGGATTTTTTTGTTTCGGTGACCTACGGTCAGGTCAATTTTCTGACCTCCCCATTATAAGTGAATGGGAAAATATACAAATGCTTCCTATTCAGAAAATATGCGTTGGATCAGGCTATTTTTTCCAGAATCACGTTATTTTAGCTCATTCTGAATGATCAAGGTGCAATTGTTGCTCAGTAATCTCTACAAGGTCATCTAAGGTCATCTGAGGTCATCAACAATAATTTGCTAATAACTCTTGATATAAAAGAGATAGAGACAAGCGGTTGACTTCAATGTGTTCTTCCCGTCTGTCCGCATCGACCCATATGAAACATGCTCTACCCGGGTCACTAAATGACCTTGACCTGAGGTCAAATTGTGAAATTGACCTCAACAGAAAGAAAGGCCACCAGTTTTCTGGTTTCAAAGCGCTCGATGAGAAAAAACACCGATTGGTTTAAATTTGTTGCGTTCTATCATTTTTTCAAATAAAAAAAGTTATTTAGGGAAACAATTCTAACAGCAAAACTGCATTTATTATTACCTTCGATGACCACTGGAGCTAAACAAATTGATCTGAGCTCAAATTTTGAGGATCAACTATTGGAATTGCAAATTTAATTAACTTTCGATTGCTTGTACTGTTTGTTCCTAGCTATCATAGTTCACGAGATATACGGGGGTTGTTTAAAGCGAAGTAAAAAACTGTGAAATTTGACCTTTGATGACCTCAGGTGACCTCAATATTGACCTTAGCTAAAAATGGTTTCTGTAACTTCGAATGTACACGTTGAGAGCTTTCGAACGCTTTTTCCACGACTTTCCATCTCTTTTCGTTTTCAAGTTAGACGGGGGGTCATTTTGACCCCCCTACCATGGCGAAGTTGTCTCGGAGACCCACCAGGGCGCGGGTTAATCACGGCGCTGCAATCCCTTGCCCTATATATGGCGCCATGGCCTGGCCAGTCACAGCTTCAGTCACGGCCGTGACCAGTTCTGGTCCCCACGCTGGGACGCTGGGAGCAGAGTTCTGCGACTCTAAATCTGAGCCCATAAATGTGTACCGCGTGAGCTGGTGAAACTCAGCGTGAACTGGACAATGTGGACATATAGGCTAATATGCTCTTTGCATAATGCATAATATGAAACTTGAAGGTAAGTACAAAATCGACTGGAAGATTGTTGTGACCTCAGTGCAAAATTTGCAGTGCAAAATTTGCTTGTCAGGCTGCTTCTAACCAAATAACAACTCTGGCAACTTTTTGTATAGGATTTTTTGTTCCACTCCCTTGCGTAATAAAACAATACGGGAAAAGCCCGCAGTTTGATGAGATCCACGCAAGGGATCTCATCAAACTGCAGAAATTACGCAAGGGAGTGGAAATAAAACAATCTCAGCAGCAGAGTGATTGCTGATGCCAATTTCACATGACTCAGCTCGGAACAAGCATCGCCAGACACCTGGTTCGATAATAGACTGTTCTCAAATTAGTTACATCAAAGTTGTTCGAGCAATCCCAAGTTTGGTACAGAAAAACGATAATTGACCACACAGATGCAGGAAACATAGATAAACTAGCAAACTTCGCTGGTGAATCATTCTGTTGCAACCATTGTGGGACAGTAAAGAATGCAAAATGAAATGTGCATTGGTAGAAAGTGTTGTTTTGAGAATAACCAGGACTACAAAACTAGGTAAAGCGTGATAGGGTACCAACAGAATCAGGAATACCTATAAATATCACACAAAAATTAGCAAAGCTGAGTACCTTTATATGTTTTAGCACTTGTATAAAAGGCATTTGTATTGAATATTAATATATATCTTTTTTGATTGCCTCCTTACATTGTAAAAAGCATAAAGTTGAAAAAGAATTGATAGCTATGAATAACTATCAATTATTTTTCAACTTTGTGTGTTTTATATTGTAGGGAGGCCATCATATATAGGTATACTCAAAGCTGAGTATCTTACTATTGACTCTAGTATACGTTTTGACTCCAGTATACGTTTGGCTTACAAGAAACTTACGAAACGTTTGTTTTCGACATGTTTTACTTGTAATTCGCATCCAAACTCGATAATTTTTTTATTTTATTTTAATATTTGTTGTTTTCCGCCAAAAATAGCGTGGCATGATATCACTAAAACGTCATACCTCCCAAAGTGCTAAGCCGATTTCATGTAACGTTTGTTCAGGCAGACTTATTACGAGCGAGCGTCGAAGCCGCGGAGAGAGTCCTCATTGACTATCGGATTTTTCTCAACATATAAGGCGGCCGACCCGGCCGGGCCAGACCGCGACGCTGGTGGAAGCTTAATATCTTTTGAAAACCCCGCATCCGATTGACAAGCGGTCTTCGCCATATGATAGCCCCAATGCAATGACATTATGATTATTTACATGTTTTTTTAAATCATTTGGAGGTGTCAGCACGGCGCGGACACGTGCCGCTCGGGGTGTCAGAAAAGTATTACCTGCTATAGCTGAGAAACGAATGGACCTATAAAGTAAATTTTGGTGTCAGGCTGGAGACCCAAACCACTGGCATGTTGACAGGTAAAACTATGATCACACTGCACGTGCGCACGTGCACCCCTGTTCCGTCCACGAAAATTACCTGCAAACATCGTTGCCAATACCGGACCTATATCTCGCAACCAAAGTCGCAAAGACACGGTCAAACACAGAATGCGTAGAGAAACGATCCGCCCGGCGTATGTACTTGTGTCATCAGCGGCGCCGTGTACGTGCAAAGTACTGGCTATACAAACGGCAAATTAATAGCTTTATGACATCTTTCACAATTGAATATGCTCAGCACCTTATGGGACGTGAAGCGATGAAACAAACACCAATCTGTAGACCAATGTACCGTCTCTAAAATGCATCAAAAATGAGTTTTAATGATTATTTCGCTGTTAAAATCTGTCATGTAATATTTTTATGACGATTCTATACACATTTCCTTCATTACACCGCCGTAGCCTTCAAACAAAGGGCTTAGACGATAAATGATGCAGCTGTAAAAGCGCAATCAAATCCATCTAATACCAACCCAAAATGAACTTTTGGCCTACACATAAGCTTATAATTGCAAATTAAAACTAAAACTGCAAAACCTATTTAGTTCAAAGTATCGATCTAGTTCGGATCTATTTGCAACAGCAAGACAACACATAGCGATAAGAATTAAAAATCATGCTTTGCACAAAACGAACCTCCGTTGGGCGGGTGATAAATTGACGCGGATTTATTCGGACTCGCCCTCGTCCTTAGCCATTTAAGGCCGTCTTAACTGGTAAATCAATGCAGCATTATAGTACTGAAAGTTGCAAGTCGATATCTGTCGCAGTGTTTTTGAGCTATTGATAATATCCGGGAGGGTGGGGGAGGAGAATTTTTGCCTCCCTCCCCAGCGGGGCGCGCTTAACGGCTATTGCGCCGCCACCGCAATAGTCACGTTAAGCGATATCAATGCCTGGTTGCATGCAAACTTACGGCACTAATTCAGTGATATTGTTGTGTCGAATGGAAGTGCTTATATCTGTATGTAGAAACCCTACTCACCCTGGTGCGATCTTACAATGATGTGTTTGCTTAAGCACCGAGCCCACGTTCCTGCAGCGTCGTCGCCGCTGACATAGTCATAAATGCGTGTCTCTGAACTTACCGTGTTTTGCGCTGTACAGCTTTGGACACTGTATGTATATCACAATGACTTGATTTTGTAATTAATACTTACTGTACAAGAGTGATTGCTGTTGCCAATTTCACATGACTCAGCTCGGAACAAGCATCGCCCCAGACACCGTATCACACAGATCAGACATCGTGACCCCGTGCAGCGCACGCGGAACGTGACCTGACCAGTCAGAGGTGAGGTCAAGCCGGAGTTGAGGGGTAGTCACCGCTGACGGCGCTGCTCTTCTACCCCGGTAATGCAAATAGGACATCGATGCTTAACCTTACTAGTCAATGAAAGCCCCCGATAGTCAAAGTACCCCGATAGTCAAAGTCAAAGTACCCCCGATATTGACGCATGAATAACATGGAATGTGCACCACAGAGCAGGTACAGTACACAACTACACACACATAATGATTCATAAATCTCCATAAGTGAGGCAGCACCCCCTCTCGCTCGGTTGGTGTCGTCTGCTGCCGTGTCGTCCTCTGACAGGTCGGAGAAGTTTAGCTGTTGTCTTCGCCACTGTATACGGCTCGACTGACGACGCTCGTCCGGATACTGTCAGCGATACACTGCGGATACTGTCAGCGGTACACTGCGGATACTGTCAGCGACTCAGCGGTACATTGCGGTCTCAGCGGTGATCGGGTCTATCACTGCAGCTGCAGGCTTTACACTGCCGACGGCATGCTGATGATGCATGCTATTGCTAATGCATGCATGATAAGCTTGCATTCGGAACAACTGTCTTAACCCACGCTTGACCGGGGTGGGCAAATATTGCTCCCCCTGACGAATTTTCGCGATAGCTTAACCCGCGAGTTACTGGGGGGGGGCTATTTTATAGCCTTCTCCCGTATATTCTGCAAAATATCTCCTAAACCAACGTAGGTATCTTGACCAAACTTCCATACCTTTGTCCCAGATCAATTTGACACATGCTGCCTTGATGTAAAAAACGAGGACTTATGATAGGTCAACCCGGAAATGACGTCAGAGTTGACGTCATGTTCCTGCGGTTTTGGTTGAAAAATGAGAGTTTGCGGGAAACGCTGCCAAAAGAACAGTTTTAAAGATAAACTCAATTGTCATACACCAAAAGACAGGTAATAAGTTGGGCTATCAGACTGCTTTCTCGGATTTTCGAGAAAAAAATGAAATGCAAAATTTTGAGAAATCCAAATACATTTTTTTTTTAATTTTCAAAAAAAAGTTCGAATTTTCAAAAAAACGGAATATATGTAGTTCAGTTTATCCCAATGAATGTGTGTAGCAAGTTTGAAGTCAATATCTTCAAAAATGACTGAGTGACAGCCTTTCAAAGACAAAATTGGACCACTTTTACTGTATAACAATAAGCAAAAAGTGCATTTTCCGTTTTTTGCTTTTTTCTTCGATTTGTATGGGAAAAATCATGTTCTAAGGTCATTTTTCGCGTTCTAATCGATAAACGAACCCATAAACATGTGTTACAACTCCTTTAATGACCGTAATCTTTAAGTTTGACCTCTGACCTCGGATGACCTTGACCTGACCCTTAAGGTCAAAATTAGCCTATAGATGGTTGAGATAGAAGTGTCAGATACCACTAATTCATACGATATGTACTAACTTATTATAGCGTTTAAAAAATGAATGTTTGACTTATATCTCTACCAAACCGCGACTTTTGATGGCAACGGTCAAACATTTTTTATTTGACGTGACCTGTGACGTCATCAGTGACCCTGAGGATAACAATATTAGGTTTCCGTCGACAAATTTTATATGGCTATCGAATGACGTTCGAATTTTTAAGATCGGCCCAGTAGTTTCGGAGATCAGAGGGGGGGGCTATAAATAGCCCCCCCCCCAGTAACTCGCGTTATGAAATATACCACAGTAACGCGCGGGTTAAGGCACATTAGAGCTATGAAAATGAAACTTCCTTTACCTTCTATTACACCAATTTTAAACATTCTTAGTAAACATGAAACAGTTTCATTTTTTAGATATAGCAAATTAAGTGACGTCACTACCCACAAGTTTAACAATAAAATCCGCCAAACTTAACCCGCAAGTCACTGGGGGGGGGGGGGGTTTAGCCCCCCTGAGGAATATGTAAAATATCTAACGAAACAATGCAGTTATCAACGCCACACTTTTAGTACCTGACCGCGCCATCTTTTTCAACACCCGTTTTTGCAAGAATCTTTTTTTTAAATTTTCGTCATAATTTTTTTTTTTAGATAAAGCAAAGTTATGATCACTACACCCATTTTGACACAAAATTCAGCTCAAAACTTTAGGAAGACTGTACTGAATGCCATGTAATAAAACCAACATGGAATCCGAAAAAAGTGAGAAGATTAGGCAAATGTCAAGGGCTACCATATGCCTTTCTCAGATTTTTGAAAAAGCGATTTTTACCCCAGAAATATCCAAAAATTTACATGGTTTGAAAAAAAAAACGACAAAAAAAATCAAAAAGTTTTAAAGATTCCAAAAAAACCCGAATATATGTAAAAATAACTATACCAAATTCAACAACCATACCAAAATCCAAATATTGATATGGTGCAGTATTTTCCACGGAGTGATGACATCTAAAGGTATGGGTAAACTCGCGACGGTCAAAACTTTGTTTTTTTAACCTTTTTGAAGCGAGATAGAGACAAATAAGAGCAGCACGTATTTCTGTGACAAAACCGGTCTAGAAAAATTGTATGATTACTGTATATAATCAATTTCAAATTTTACCTTTTTGACATGAACCTTTGCACCTTACTGACCTTGCCATTCAGCGTACCTTAAAAATCAGAGTGTTAAAATGGTATCAATTTCGTCCTACAACGCTAAAATAGTATCTACAGCATGTTGTGTGCATGACTTTTCGTATAATTTTTTGGGCATAGTGACCTTTTGTGACCTGACCATTGACCTTGACATTTGCCAAAAATCCCCGATTAGCTCATTCTGCGATGTGTTTTCATACATTTGAGAGCAATCTGGTGGTGATCATTGATGTGCAACAATTGCTTTGAATGGCAAAATATGTCTATACAATTTTAGTCTGTAAATTTTGACTTTAACCTGACCTGTGACGTCACCAATAACTCTAGCTACACAAAATTATTTTACGTCGATTAATTTTCCTGGCTATCGGTTGCCTTTGGTCAGACCGCGAAATCGCTTCTGATGGTTTCCGAAATACAAGGGGGCTAAAAAAAACCCCCCTCAGTACTCGTTACAGAAATACCCCAGTGACTGCCGGGTTAAACAGGCCGTACAAATACCACTTTTTAACCAAAATGCAATACAAACGTCAACATATAGAAATGTGTAAGTCCTTTGAAATGGCTATCTCGGATCTTCGACAATTTGGGTTTCTGACCCCAAAAATTTCAAAAAACATTGACCACAAAATTAAAATTCTCAAATATGTTAAAAACCGGCATATATGTAGGAAAACCGCATATGAAAAACACCCAAAACAAAATTTCAAGGCAATATCTTTATTTTTGACTGACTAATGGATCCCTAAGTATGATAACTTATGACGTCATATTTTGACATTGCGTTTCTTATCAGATAAATATAAATTAGTGTCAGCACTGTATTTCTGGTCTAGAAACATGCCTCTTTGTTAATATATCAGAAGGTGGTATTATCCATCCATAATGATGACATTTATCAAGATGGTAATGATCATTAACATGACAATGTTTTTTTATATCAACAATTGGGTAATTTAAAGAATCAATCTTTCGTTAATACATTTTTTTCAAATTAACACTTCAAATTTCACTTCAAGATTACACATGTAATCTTAAAAATATGGTAATGAGGAAAGCTTGATTTTTAAATAAGGCCGTTGTTGATATACAAATCAACATTTGCCATGTTAGTGATCATTCCCATCTTATTAACTTTTTTGTGTTGCTTGATCAATTTTGAATTTTGACCTTATGTGACCTGAATTTTACCTTAACTTGACACTTATTTTATTGAAATGAGTTCAGAAGGCAAAATGGTCAAATAGACCATCGAACATGTGACGCATGACTTTCGAAAATCTACTTTGGATATGGAACTTTTGGGACCTGAACATGACCTGGACCTTTGCCAACAATCTCTTTTCAGCTCATGCAGGATGCGAATTATACCTTTGGAAGCACTTTGGGTGATCATGGTCGCAATTAAAGGCTCTGAATTGAAGGTATGGTTCATAAACTCAAATGTCTCGATTTTGACCTTTGACCCGACCTTGACCTGGTATAGTATGTAACTTCAATTCGAAAATTTTGAGTATGCTTTAGATGCGTCTCATTGAGGACTTTCGAATATAATCTTGCGCGTCTCGCTGCGATCTCGACGTGAACCACAAAAGAGAAGTTGGACCCTTTAGAAACCAAATCATGATGGTGAAGGTCAATTTTGCTACTTGTAAATAAAAGAAAATCAACTGGTCACAATCGCAATGCTGACGCATCAGAGAACGTTTTTATACTGCTAAGCTCAACCGTTCAACCGCTGGAGGATGTTCTTGTCATCCTTCACGATGGTTTGTCAGCCTAAATTCGATTCAAGTATGCTTAGTATACGCGTGCACCATGACGTCGACCAGAGCGTGACCGTAAGCTATGGTGACGGTGAGCGCTGCCCGGTTCTGATCGTCGACTGTTGGTGTAACCATTCTCCTACAGGTCACAGGGGCCGGGGCTGCTCGGCAGGTTTTTGCCAGGGTGCCAGTTGCTACGCAGTCAGACCAGCTCCAGCGGTGCGTGCTCAGAAGCTGCTGCTGACGAGGTCGGCCTCCGACGCAGACTTTGTACGGAATATACATGTGACAGCTGGTCGTGGAAGATGACCATTTGGGACTGAAATTCATAGCAATGTTACATGCCAATTGAACCATTAATTTATAGGTGAGGAAAAATGAGTTTAAGCACTAAAGCCGAAGGAAAACGATTTAAAAGAAACCTTTAGTCATTTAGCCACTCAACGCCACTATTTGGTTCACTTATTCAAACTTTCGTCTGTTACTATAGGCTCTTAAAATATGACAGCCGATCTGGGGAGAGCCGACAAGTTTCTCATTCTTTGGCCAGCCTGGCTCGTGGACCTTGCCAGCGACAACAATACCGACTGATGGGTGTGTGTCAGCCACTACGGCGTCGCCACCCACTTCTGGCCAGCTACGTGGTCGGACGTGTACAGCGTCAGGCAGGGACCACTGGTATTCACTACGATGACCGTCGCGTCAGCTGTGTGGATGAGGCGGATGTGCTGGGGGATGGCCGACAGAGGAATGGCTACATATTCTTCTACCTACATGTTCAAGGATCTGTGCAGCCAGGTGCGTCTCTCAAACGCGCCGGCCGACGAGGATGCAAAGTGAGCCAAACAGGAGAACGGCCACGCGGGCCCCTGAACGGTCTGCCCCGCCCCGCCCCCGCCCCTGCATCCCGTGAGGACATTCCCGTCTGATGACTGCCGCCGCGCGCCGCCGACTCGGATCTGAATCGGTCATCATCCGTCACCGATAACTTCATTGTGTTGTTGAGTGCAAAGTGTTCGTTTTGATATGTATCCAGCAAATGACAAACATTCTAATACAATGACGGAAGGATTTTGACGAGGGGTTAGAATGGAAAGAGTTTTTCGGACTTTAATCCTCCGGCCGTCTACGACGGCCGGAGAAGCGACTGGCCGAAACGTCGTGTACAAGTGCAATCTTACACAACTGACGAGGATGAAAGTCGAAAAACTCTTTCCATTTCTAATACAAAATTTTGTTTTTAAAAAAAAAATGTAATGTATTTGCCGCGGAGTGTGTACGCCGATGTGAGATGCATATATGTCAAACAGTATGTCATGCTGTCATTTTAAATGAGAAATGCCGAATTGAGCTGAACAGATGCCGCCTCGCATTAAGAAAAGGTGTACTGATCTCGCCTTTGTTTTGTCTTTCTCTTGTTATTTTTTGCTTCGTTTCATGGTGTAAGATAATTGTAATCACTTGCGACTTTGGCTTGTGGAACAGCTTAAAATTACTGTCACAGCATTCGTAACTATTGTCAATTTGATTTATTTCGCTTTTCTGGAAGATTACAGCGTTCGCAGGCTAATAATACGGGTTTGAGCTAAGCGTTTTCTGTGTAAATATGATATCACGCTATCACGCAACTCAAAAATTCGTTGCATGTCTATTGTCTAGCAAGTATGTTTGTAATTAGTGAGGGCAGCACTGCATAACAAATTATTGTAGGTATATCGCTATATCTTCTCTGAGTATTGTGCAACAATTTCTGCAATAACATCCAGTGGAAACTGGGCAGTTGGTGACGCTGTTCATTTTTAAGTCCTTGTTTTGCTTGGAACGTGACAAAACAGCTGCTTTAATTTGAACCGAGGACACATGTATTATGTATAATAGCTTGCGTCTCTTCGTGAAGGCATTGACATAAAATATTAACCAATTGTATGCGTAAAGCTGTCCAACTGAGCCATATCGTACCATTGTTTTGTTTCTTTGTAGGTTATGATCCCTTGCCAATTTTGTGAATGGGGCGGTCTGCAAATGCTCCTAATTATAGCAAGGCTATTATGCGGTTGGCTTTTCCTACCACCTCGTCGACATGGTGAGCAAAATCCAACATGGAGTTAAGTTTCAACCCGAGGTCGCGTGTTTGGTGACAGCGTTCAAGCTGGTGCAAATCCAATAAATACGATAGGTGAGGTACGAATCATGAATGACATGGTCCTGCATTTAGTTGGATTGAGTTTCAGATGCCATGATTTCGACCACGCACAGAGGTGGTTCAGGTCGGTCTGAAAATAATTGGCGTCTTCGTAGATATTAATTCTGCGGAAAATGTAAAGATCGTCAGCGTATGCCAGACAGCCATTTGTATTATTATTTGGTAAATCTGCAACATAGCAGCTAAACAAGATAGGACCTAAAATGCTGCCTCCGGGAACACCAGATGATGATGATGATGATGATTTGGGCTTTAGGGCGCCGAAACTACTTAGGTTATGTGGGGAACGCCAGAGAGAACAGGTAACCATTCAGAGTATTTCCTATCCAGAATGACTCGCTGTGAACGTTTGCTCATATATCACTCAATCCAGTTGTATCACCACGTTATCTCATATATTATGCAAGTCAGATATGTTGAATGAGAAACTTTGAATATAAGTAATGTATGGTTCACGCTCTTAAAAGGAGATGAAAACATATATAAAAGCAGAAAACAAAACAGTTGACAACATATCTACATGTAAGGAACACGTTTTTACACATGTTTAAACTGCTAGAACGACCTGAACAGTGTTTACTATCAAATTTATCTAACATCTGTCAATAAACTGAATCATCATACATATGTCATGAGTAAGAAGATATCACATGATAGTCATGTCACACATTACCATAACATAAATATACAGTAGGTGAAGTGCATGATTTTACTTAGCCCGCGCCCTGGGAAACCATTGAGATAATTTCGATCTAGTAGAAGGTCAAAAGGACCTCCTCACTAACTTGAAAAGCAAAGGGCTAGAAGGACGCAGAAGAAAACAAAATGGAAACTCTCAACAAGGACATTCGAAGTTACTTCGTGCATTGTTTCGGCTCAGGTAAATATTGAAGTACCCAGAGATAATTAAAGGTAAAACTTTCCAAGTTTGCTCTAACTTTGCTCCAAAAACCCAATTGGTGTCCCCAAATTTTAGTTCGGGCTTAGGCTCCACAGGTCATCAAATGTCACGATTAAATTTTCTTACAAAAAAAATCGTAAATAACTTGTTATATGATATAGATATGACAGATAATTTGGGCGAGCGCGAAGCACGAGCGAGTCTGCACTGAATACAGGATTTGTATCTCTTATGAGCGGCCGACCCGACCAGGCTCGACCCGGCCCGACCCGACAAGATCTGACCGTAGCGCTTTTCAGAAGCTTATATCTTGGGAATCCCGCATCCGATTGACAAGCAGTCTTCGCCAACTGATATCTCCATTCAATCAATTATGTTATTGACATGTTTTGTCTCACGTGACGGGTTAGCATTGCACATGTCACGCGCCGCGTCAGGGGTGTCGCGTGACCCACATCGCCTCCGCCTCTGTCCTGACACCCTGGCTTAGCGTATACCTACATATATTGATATTTGTTTTCGGAATCTCTGGAACGGCAGATCTCTATCAAATAAAGTGGATCACGTTGGCAATCACCCACTCATACACCCATCCACTCGTCATTCATGGCATTGTAGCTTTGTTTCTGCTCATATGTGGACCCCAAACATATGTTCCTTTTCAACATTTTGTAAAATGGGTGTTTTGTTGGCATTTTTCCGAGAAAATGTGCATTTTATATTTTTTGGCGTTAAGAAATCACAAGATCACAAGTCACAAGATCACAAGAAATCAAAAGTCAATAGCGCTATTTTGTAGACCTTGCGATGCGATGCTATCCTTTAAAGTTTTTTGTATTACATTTTGCTCATAAAGTGGCCTTTGAACGTCCTGTTTTGTTAAGCTGATTTTATCGTAAAATTTGTGTGTAGTGATGTCACTTAATTTGCTATATCTAAAAATGTCAACGAAATTACTTTAGTTTTTTCACACAAAAAATATATAAAAAAATTGGGAGAAGGTAGTAAAAGTTTTGAGCTATCGCGAAAGTTCGTCATGAAGGTCAATTCCCTTTCCCAGTCAATGGTGGATTAACGCAAGCTTCCTCACGCTGGTTATTGTTTTGCGGTGCAACGAAAAATAAACATATATTATAGAGACGCATTTCATTAATATTATTCATAGACGTATGAAACGAATATTATTTTTTGGCGTCGCACGCCATGCGCTGCGGGCATACGCCGGCCGGTCGGGATTGGGACCTATTTATTAGGCTTGGCTTTACCCTTGCCTCTGGCAAGCCTCACCACGTACTCGGGGATACTGAAATGCTAGTTGTAATAGTTATATGCATATGAAACAATACTGCTGAAACAATCTATCACCACGGCCAAACAATCCAAAACAAGCGTTACAAAATGCCCGTAATTTAATTGCTGGCTCATGCTGTTGTGCAACAAGCGTCCACTTCTAGAGCCATATTACCTGTGCTTACACATTAATGCTCTCAGATATATGGAACTGCCAGGAGACAGCATTTGGCATACGTGTAGCTCTTGGCGACTAGAGTGCGTCTGCCGTTACTCGATATCACTAGCAAGTAGCTTTAAACATAATTGCTGTCAAAGCAGCTTGGACACCATGCTATCTATGTTTGCCTTTATTATGCCATTAATTGAAACGTTGTCTTTTTGGCGGCTCTAGACAGCAAATACGGCAGGCATGCATTATGGACAGCTGGCACCAGACGCAGTGCTAAATTTCAGCTCGACTGGGGGGGGGGCTGGATCTGTGACTGGGGGTACCTGGGGGTGGCCCCCCAGTTAACATGTTAGACAAGTCCCTTGCAAATGGCATATGTTTACTGCCAAAATCGTTTAGCAAGAGTATACGCTTGCGGATCAGGCACGTAGCCAGGATTTTCTCAGGGAAGTCGAAAAAATCAAATTTTACTCTTCAGCCATATGCTGTTGACCAGGGTAGGGGGTAGGGTCAGGTTTTCAGATAATAGGTACTATTCTATCTAGTGATAATTTGTTTTGCTCAAGGGGAGGGGTATGGCCCCCATGCCCCCAGGCTACGTCCCTGTGCTGATCCTTATATTTAATGCCACCGACACCAAGGCTGCATGAGGGAAATAAATGGAAAATAAGAAAAAAAAAAAATAATTCCTGCTTAAAAAAAAAGAACCAATAAAATATTTGTATGTTTACCCGGCCGCGCGTTGGGGTTTGAGTTTGGCCAAACCCCCCCCGTTTCTCGGGGGGGGTCGTGTGTTTCCTTTTTTTCTTTTGTATGCCTTTCCCCAGATAGGGATCGACAATTGACATACAGCGTTCTGTCGTGGAAGCCCCACCAGTGTGGGTGCTGCACTGAGCACGTGGCGACGCACACTATTGTGGTGAAGTGACCACTGTCTGTGCGATAGCCGGCAGCAAATGTGTCAGGAATACACCGATTCACCGAAATACAACGAAAAGAAGTTGCAACATTTCCGCTTTGCCCAAAGGTGTAAGAACTCAAACGTGGCGCAAAGGACATTTGTTAAGTGCAGAAATAGCACCTGCGTAACGTTGTTTTACACGTCGACACTATTGTTTCTTAGAATACATTTTAACAGTCACTGAAATGTTAGCCTTCAGTATAAGGCTTCTGACTTAATATTGGTTTGCATTGTTCATATAAACATATCCGCATTCAATAAGGTCAGTGAGGAGCAAAAAGTGGCAATAGCCGTTTTCACGATGGATTATTTTGCGCGAAATGTTTTAAAACATCTTAAAATGTTTTAATATAGTCTTATGCATGAGTGGCATTAATGATTCAGTTTATGAACTCGCCTTCGGCTCGTTCATAAACTGAATCTTTAATGCCCACGAGTGCATAAAACGACCTTTAGTGCAATGGGCCGTTTCGAGCGAACACATACATTTTTCGAGTATCAAGATTCAAGTACAGAGATACATTTCTAAGGAGCTCAAATGCAGGGTCATGCACCTTTAAGGAAATCAGCAGTGTATTTATCACTCCCGCGCACGCTGCTATGGTGTATTAACACTCCAGGTAATAACACGGCTAAAGTTAAGCACGTGGTCAATGGGAAATACTTATTCGGCCATGCACTAAAATGTTTTAGTAGTAGCCGCTTTCACGATGGACTTTGTGTGAGAAATGTTTTAACCCTCGCCCTACGGTCCCGTATAAAGGCAAGGGTTATTTTTTTCGCAAGTTAATCAATCGTGAAAGCGGCTACTACTAAAAAATGTAAAACGTCTTAAAATGTTTTAAAAAAAATCGCGCAAAATAATCCATCGTGAAAACGGCTCTTATATCACTTCGTGTGGCAGGCACCGACTCGATATGACAATCGACATACGCATTTGTCGTAAATGTATTGTTGGCAATAGAAGATGGTGTCCTCTGTAGATTAGGATAGGATTTCCGGGGGCACTTAAGACTCGCTCAGGTGTAACGTAGGTCAGACAGTTCCCCACTCATAGCAAGGTCATAGGCGTCGGAATCGGGGGAATGAGGAGATGAGACGGGTACCCATCTTTTTCGGGTTTTAACTCTCGCCCGGGTAGGGGGATGGATGCCAGCCCCTCGGTTTTTCCAAAATAACTCTCGTATTTATCAACCGATCGCATTGAGACTTTCATTACCATACTTTTGAACAATTTGACACATACTCTGAAATTTTTACTTCCAACTTTCATGACCCGTGACCTATGACCTGTTTCTCAAGGTCATGCCAGGCGCAACTGGCGTCCCGTATGGCATCGATCCTTGATACATGTGGTGTTTCTGGGTGCTTGTTGTTCAGGAGCATATGCAAAGGTGTTTCCAGGTGACAGTTGCTGCTTCCACTGAGTTTGTGACCTCGACTAACCTCTTCTGAGGTCAATCGAGATCACTGACCTCCGACGACCTCAGATGACCTAAAAATACCTTTGAGGAATTTGGCAGTTTTTAGGTCATTTTGTGACGCTTATTTCAAATTTTGCATGCATTAAGCATACTAATATGTTCCTTCACCATTGTTGACCGATTAGTATTCAATTTTCACACACTTACGACTTGTGACATTTGGGTCACTGACATGACCTCAGAGGTCGCCTATTAACCCAGGACCCTGAAATCAAATTTCAATGGCTTCTTATTATCACAAGCAACACTCTCGTTTTTTAATCGAAGCTCTAGCTCAATTAGGGTCGAAACGCCAGGGGGTCGTACCGGCTTCGCCCCCCCCCCCTACACGGACACACAGTGATATTCCCTACACGAGCGAGGGTTAAGATAAATAAGGCCCAGTCACATGTGATTGCATGCCAATTTTATTGATTAAAGCATTATGTTCCCGAACTTTTGGGATGCGGTGGGCGGTGGCTCCTCAGGCCAAGGTCACTACGAATTGTCTAATGTGCAAATGTCGACATTTTGCGCATGGGCTTTGTATAAACACAGTCCGAACTTCATTATTCTTGGGGCTGGTGGTTGTAATCATAGAGATCATACATACTCTCAGGGGCGGATCCAGGGGGGGGGAACCGGCACTGCCCCCCCCCCCCCCTAAGCGGAAAGGTGGTTGGGGGCCAACATATCTTTTGCCGCCCCCCAAAGGACGATCAGTGGAAATATCCCACATTGTTTCAAAATGCGGATGCTCCTCTGGTACTATCTTGGTTGTATAATCATGGTGCAGTCTGGTCACCTCCGAGGAAGGAGATAAGCAGATTATGCGTGTAAAGATAGCTTTGAAGCAGTCAAAATCCAGCTATTCATAATACAAAACTGAAAAAATCGCACCGCTTCGCGGCATCACACAAGTTTCGCAATTGCTTACAGAAATTAGGAAAATGGAAACATTTATTTAATTCATTATCAGGCAGAGGCTCTCCTTGACGGTACTTCTGGCCCCAGGGCCACTTCTTACAACATAAACCCTCGCCTTACCGTTTCCCACCTTCGCCGTACGGGG
>VOPJ01006544.1:0-12216 GCA_014673585.1 Semibalanus balanoides
AAGATTATGGAGATATTGGCAAGATAATATAACAAAGCTCACCTGGCAATGCTCATTCTTGCAATGAAGAAGCCCCGCTATTCTGCTGCCTCTCGCCAGCCAGCACGGCCGTCACGGCTCAGAAACCTACAACAGAAAGGCAGTACATACACAATTGGTCCACATCACCCGAGGGTCTCCAAAGGTGTTTTTTTATTGCCCCTAAAGAACTGGCATGTGCACCCATGATACAAAGCGCATTGACAAGACAAGCACGATGACGTTAACATTATTGCCCTTCTTATTACTTAAAAAGTTAAGAACGAAAAACTTGCTGTGCCCAAAAAAAAACTTTTTGGTCTTTGATGATCTCTGGAGTCTTAACTATTGAACTGAGCTAAGTTTTTTTTTAGCACACCAACAGTGATTGCATTTGAAAAACACAAGTTTTTGGTTTTCCCTAGCTATCATAATTCCAGAGATATTTGAGGGCTTCTGGAGCAAAGCACTTGGACTTGGATAATGTGACCTTTGATGATCCCAGGTGACCTCAATAATAGCCGTCAAAATATTGAGGTCAAAGAGCAGACGGAGTACAGCAGTACAAAGTTCTTGAAAACTGCAATCGTCGATGACGTTTACTTATCCTTGCTCCTCACATTTTTAGCTCAGGTCAAAAGCTTTAGAAGTCGTCGAGGTCCTTGATGGGGTAATGCCTACGTGACGGCGGTTGGTTTGGCTGATTTTGCCCATAATTCTGCGAGAGGTGCCATGTTATATATAATGCACATCTGCACCAGTCACATTTATATAGTTTTATGCATGAGTGGCATTAATGATTCAGTTTATGGAACGAGCCGAAGGCGAGTTTAATAAACTGAATCTTAATGCCACGAGTGCATAAAACGATTGTAGTAGCATGGCCGTTTTCGACGAATAACAAATTCTTTTCGAGTAAAGATTTTCAAGTACAGATACATATTCTAACCGGTAAGACGCTTAAAACGTGCGAAGGAGAGCGAGTCCGAAATAAATCCGCGATCAATTTATCCCCGTTCAACAGGAGGTTTCGTCTTGTGCAAGCATGCATTGAATTATTTTCGCTATGTGTTGTTTTGCCGAGTAGCAAATAGATCCGAACTACATCGATACTTTGAAATAAACTACGGTTTTGAAGCTTATTTAAATTTGCAATAATAAGCTTTCCATGTTTGTAGGCCAAATTCCATTTTGGGTGTAATAGATGATTTTGATTGGCGCTTAATCAGCTCATCTTTTTAATGCGTCTAGCACCCTTATGATTTTGAAGCTACGGCGGTGTAATGAAAGAAATGAATAGAGAATGTCAAATAAAAATATTACAGGCAGATTGTTAACCAGCGAAAATCTGGACATTAAAGCCTCAATTTGGTTGCACCATTTTCGAGAACGGTACATTGGTCCTACTATCAAGCTTGGTGTTTTGTTCATCGCTTCAACGTACCATAGGTGCTGAAAGGCACTGATTTAAATTGTGAAGATGTCATAAAACTATGAATTTGCGCTTGTATAGCCAGTAACCTTTTGCACGTACCAGGCGCCGCTGATCGACACATATGCATTCGCCCGGGCGGTATCGTTTCTCCACGCATCTGTGTTTGACCCCCGTGTCCTGTTTTGCCGACTTTTGGTTGCCCGGTATAGGTTCGGTATTGCACACGATGTTTTCAGGATTTCGTGGACGGAACAGGGTGCACGTGCGCACGTGCAGTGTGGACCCAGGAGTTTACCTTGGTGCAACATTGCCAGGCGAGTGTGGTCTCCAGCCTCACACAAAATTTTTACTTTATAGGTCCAGCCGTTCTTCTTCTCCAGTTACAGCAGGAATAATACTTTCTGACACCCCCTGACGGCCGGCACGTGTCTACGCGCACCGTGCTGACACCATCACATGAGATGAAACATGTAAAAATAATCATCAATGTCATTGCATGTGGCTATCATATGGCGAAGACCGCTTGTCAATCGCAGCGGGGTTAGAAAAGATATAAGCTACTTGACCAAGCGTCGCGGTCGGGCCGGCCGGGCCCGGCCGGGGTCGGCCGTCTTATTTATGTGAGAAAAATCCGGTATTCAATGAGGACTCGCTCCGCGCTTCGCGCTCGCTCGTAATGAGCTCAATGCAGGGTCATTGACCTAAGGCTCGGCAGTGTATTATCACTCCCGGGAGTGTATTAACACTTCAGTTAATACACGGCTAAAGTTAAGCACGTGGTCAATGGGAAATACTTATTCGGCCATGCACTAACATTTTTTAAAATATATATTCGGATTGATTAATAGATTGAAAGACCAAAAATACCATTTTTGGGCAAAGTTTTTCGTTCATACCTTCTTATGTAATCAAGATAAGGTGATGATTTTAACATTATATTGTTTGTTCTGTCAAAACGATTCGATGCATATCAATGGTGACTGGGTAGGTCAACATCAAAATTTGGTCTAATGTCAATAAGGATTTGGTCTAATGGCTCATCAATAAGGATATACAATTAAAGGGACACGGCCACCTATAACATATATACTTGAGAATTGAGAATAACATTCTTGGATGCTTCGGTATTGCATTATTATGCTAGTTCCCAAAATATACACCACACTGGTTCAAAAACGTTAAAATTCAGCTTTGTTTTTAGCAATACAATGTCACATCCGCCAGCCTGGTAATATTGAATGGGGGCGTGAGCCGCATGTTGTAGTCTCTCTTTGCTAAATGATGTAATTACCGTTCGAATGTCTTTATCGCTATTGGGCATATATTAGCGATCACTAGTCTACTTATGGCAGCTATGAGATTTTCTTTTTTTCACAAAAAATCCTTCATATGACTCATCACGCTCAAATATTAAAAACGATTGTTTCATGAAGTATTGAGCAAGGTTTGCGAGAAACAATTGTCATAATCGTGTTCAGCGCAATTACTCCATATTTGCACCAAAACGGCGTACACTTTCGAGAACTTTCTTGAGAGGCATGACACGTCGCCATTTAAAGGGACTGTCCACTAACATAGATTTTAGTTAAGTAGCCATTTTGTGTCGACTTGGCCATTGAAATTATGTCAATGGTATAGATAAGTTAAAAGACAACCACTTGAGGCCGAATCACAGAGAAATTTCGAGTTTGATTTTTGCAATCTGTAACATCGCCTCGCCCCAATGTATTTGAAAATCGGTGCGTGAGCGATGTCCGTAGTCTCTCTTTGCTAAATTGTTGATTCTAATCGACTTGAATTTGTACCTGATTGGGGCCATTACTTAGCCATACACTCAGTCCTTACTTATAACAGCGTAAAGGTTTTATTTTTTTTCCCAAAAGATTCCTTCATATGACCGTCATCAGACAAGTATTCATAACTGTGCATTTTTTATGAAACTTGAGCACTGTTTTCGCTTAGAGAAACAATGACATAATCGTTTCAGCAGACATTTCACTTATATTTTGCACCACAAACGACGTACATTTGACACATTTTTTGAAGGTGGGACAGTCCCTTTAAATGACTGACAAATTGGCGTGATATAATGCATATTCTCTAAATAGAAAGCATTCGTATATTTCCCTATTGACTTCTAATGGGGAGATCACCAAATTGACCTGACCTTACGTAACCAATGGCAAATACTAGATATTATAATTAGAAGTACTTATGACCTTTTATAGCCTGGCAAGTTTGGAATCTCCCGGACAAACACTGACTTTTGCACGACCTGAAACATTTTTGGAGCTAAGGTTACTTGACGTGACTTGGTGACCTGCACTGAGCTGACTTGAGGTCAAAACTTTCACACAATGTGGATAATTGCACAATTTTCCGACGCTGAACGACGCTGTTTTTCCGCGATTGTCGAACAACCTCAGGGGGGGGGGGGCAATACCAGCGTGCGTGAGTGGGGACCCCCTCCCCACCAGGGCCAAGGAAGACAGTTTGGGAGCCTTGGAGCATATATCTGCCATATGATTTACAAGCTCCATTTCAGTGCATAAGCGATATACTTGTTTTATACAGTAACCTGAACAAAAACATTTTATTTTGTTCATGGCAGACTTGTGATTGATTCAAATTTTAATGAATGATTCAATCATGATTCACCGGCAAAAATTGACATGATTACAATCACTGATTCAAGCAACTCAACTTACCACTGCATGAATCGATTCACGATGATTCACGGCTACGTTAAATCAAGCATGAATGACTTTTAAATCAAATACCTCTGCAATGCATAAATGCAAATAACAGTGCATATATTCGGAATGAGGGTGTTTACAGACCAAATGAGGGTACTAAAAGTGATATTGACATGTGTTCACTCAGTTTGATTCCCTAATATTAGACTGGGCTATCGTTGGAATAGTTTCTGCTGCCCCCCCAAAAAGAATAATTCATTGTGTTATGAATGATTCAATCACCATATTTTCTTTGAATGAATGATTCAATCAATGATTCATTTAATCATTCATGAAGAGGTGAATCGATTCATGAATGATTCACGTAAAATAAGAATGATTCAATCAAAAAGAATGATTTAATCAGAATCAATCACAAGTCTGGTTCATGGACACAATATTTTCCTATGACGCACACAAAACAGGTTATTTGCGATCGCAGACAGACGACCCACGTCATCGTCGCGATAGCAGTACATACCTGCGGCATTGATGCACAGACTCGAGGCCGGCGAAGTGGATCACTGGACTGCTCCTGCACGAAGCCCAGCCGCGCCTCAGCCGGCAGTGGCCCCCTCCCGACACTGGCGACACCGGCCGTATGCCCGCCCGGCCGGCCGCGTTATCGTAACCGCTTATCGGGCTTCAGGGCATCCGTTGGCCTCGCGTATCGCCGAGCCGGAAGATACGTTCAATCGCCCAGTTGTTACGAGTTTAGGAACGAAAACAAAAACAAACGTGTTGCATGCAAGGGCGATGTTGTGCGAATGAAACAGACGCATGCAGTTTTAATTCGCGATTTGCTAGAATGTGGTGACAAGGCATGGTCATATGTAATGAATGGAGTGATTTGTTTGTTTGCTTATTGCCGGCTTAGGTCACGGTGTATATTTTGGCAATTTCGCACCCATTTATTGCAGTGGGCAAATCATATTTAGGAACATAACAATCACGTGGAGTATCCACGTAAATTATTACGATTTTGTCAGTTGACCGACATTGTAGTATAAACTGTAGCCAGTTGTAAAAATACCACTTAGAACGACTTTTCGTCCAGCACGCACCAATCTGCATCTGCAATCTGCATTCTGCATAGTCTGCAATAGTCTGCAATAGTCTGCATGGTCTGCAATCTGCGTCATAGAGTGGGACAAAAATGCCTTACCACGGGTGTCTTTTTGTATAGGCCTGGTAGGGCCAGGGCCCTACCAATGTCACATTTTAACATTAGGCCTATGGTATTACATGGTAAGAATGACCTTCAAATAATTAAAGATAGCATTAGGGTCATATCAATCATTTACAAAATGATGCCCCTGTATCTTACCAGCCGTGATCATCTATACCCTGTAACGAATCCTACTACAATGTCAAATAGTTCTGCTCGGCTATTCCTCTTATAGTGCCAAATACAAATAATACGATGTTAAAGCACTGTATTTCATTTGCACACCCAAAGCGTGTACCCTTAGCCCTATGACATAAGACAGTGACGATGAAGGCGTTCCCTAGTGCATGATTTAACAGCTATGATACGGTTGAGGACAATAATGCTCCTGAAAAAGATCTTTGGAAAAACCCGAACAACGCCTAGAACATGGCCTATATCTCCACGCTAACGACCAACAGATCAATCTCGCCCGCGTGACAGGTGTAACGACCCCCCCCCCAAACACGAAACGACAGACACAACAGCCCGGACGACATTACCGCCTCCCACAGCTACACTGGACTCCTGTCCTGCCCCACTAACCGCAGGCCCATCACAGTTCCGGTCCTGTACTGGACGCCCGTCCTGCCCCACTGACCGCAGGCCCGCCGCACGGTTCCGGTCCTGGCCGCTCGGACGGGCGTAAGGAGACCCAGGTCAGTGTACCATGGATGAGAATACCTGGATGGTCATCAGCGACAAATGTGACCGACGAAACGCCATACAGGAGCGCGGTTGTTTATGTTAAATAGGTCGAAACGCGGAAGTGCTTCAGATGCTTTTTCCCTCTGACAAGACAGTTGTTGTTTTTAACGCCATATCAAAAAATTGGTATATAGAACCTTCGGAAGGTAAGGATCACTCTGGTGGGCGTGCAGTTGCTGTACATGTCATCTGGTTATTTAATAATACTGGAAATGTGTAACAATGCCATTTTTAAATATGGGTCCAACAATAATAAGTACCTATTTGTTTCATAACAATACGCTTTGAGGTAATTTGTTTACATGCTTTGAGAGCATTTTGTGAAAGAGTTTCAATATAAGGCTTAAGATGGAAAGTATGAACCATACACTAAAATAATTTATTTTTTATCTTGCCCTGGCTGTGAGACCTGACATGTGACCTTATTCGAATATTTCTCGTATGATTCGGATGCATCTATGGAGAGCCCTTTTCTATTGCGCTTGCGGCTTCTCGCTGCGGTTATTGATCGAAAGTAACGAGGGCAGGAGCGTGTTCGGCTTTGAATGTGGTTGGCGGGAATCTCCTGTTGCGTAGCTTCGCGCTTCGACCACTAGGGGCCGCCATGGTCTCCTGCATAAAGGCGCCGACAGAGAGTGGCCAATCTTTGGGTATTTCCTCATCCATGGTGTACACTAGCGTGAAGCCGCCAGCTGCACACACAGGCCGGACGGCGAACTTTTGTCGGCGGCGCACAGTGACGCTAAGCGGGCGAAAATGTGCCAGAGCAGCCTTGAAGTCGACTTTTTGATTTATGTTTGAGTAAGGTATTGATCAAAAGATAATTGTCAACCGCATGATGTGATGATATTCATTTATACCAGAGTCCCCCGGGGCCCGGTTTGAGCACAACATTGGCTTAAAAACAGTACTTCTCTTACCAGGCTGGTGAGGTCTACTGAAGTCACCATTTCGCTCCTCTGCTTTTATCCGTCACTACAGGCTACAGGTAAACACTTCTTCAACTAGATATTAATTTGTGGTTGTTACCTAATGATATGCTGCTTCGTGTTTAATAGATAATTAAATAATATCACCATTCACTCGGAAATCACTCCGAGTGAGTGGTCACTCGGAAGCTGAATTTCATCTCATCTCTTGCGGTCATTTCAAATAATAAGGCTAAACGGGTGCTGACTACAGGCTTAGCCCCTTACGCGCCCCCTCGCTTTCTCACGTCTCACTTCTTACACCCGCTCCTTTCTCCCTTGTCTATACCCTCGCTCAAAGTTTCTTCCGCTCACCTTCAACTTTTATCCACTTCCAGGACTGAGTTTAAAATTACCTGCCAGCACCAGGACACTGCGCCTTGCGACAGCCGTCACAACTCTCTGCGCGTTGGGAACCCTGCTGGTGGCCGGCTCCCAGGACCTGCTGCCTCGGTCGGAGCGGCGGGAGCGAGCGGACCTGGCTCGCCGGAGTGTCCTACGTGTGCCGTGCGGGCCACCTCCACTCATCTGAAGCGCTTCGGAGGGAGCGCGGAGGAGCGGGCGCGAGTAGACTGCGAATGATTCTGGTGCGCTGCCGGTACGAGGGACATGCCATCAACTGGATACATACGTCGGAGCCCCAGCGGCGGCCTTCTGCGAGCCTCACCCAGTTCCAACCGCACCCTGAGTCGTGCCGCCGACGGTGGACTGTCCTTGCCCCCACCGAGCTCATTGGGGCCGGTGGTGCGCTCCATGTGTGGACGCGGCCGCCGGCGGTTCCAGCTTCGACCCGCCGAGGCGATTGTCGCGATTGTCTGCGATTGTCGAGCCGTCGCCGGCTCCTGTGGAGGCTCTGATCGGCTGAGGTGCCGTGCGTCTAATGCTGAGTTGACAGCGCCATCTGCCCGACTGCCGCGCCACCTGGTGCGGGTGTCGCGTCCGGGGCTGTCCCGCGGGTTGAGCTGCCGGGGGACTGGCCACCCCCCGGTTAGCTCCCTCCGTTGGGTGGCCCCGGCGCGGCAATGGACCCGTCGTCTATGTTTAATGCCTGGAGTGTTTGTTGTTTGTATTTTATTGTTGTATTGTATTGTTTGTGTGTGCAATATGCTACAATACATTAATTGTTTCCAAGTAGACAAAATCTGGTCATGGCGGCGAGCCGCGATGTGGAGTGGTCAATCAGCGAGATCGCAGACGAAGTTGGCGGGAAGGGCAAATTTATAAAGTCTCACGCAATTCTGAAAAGAATCGGATTTCGCTTGCTTATGATTGGTAGCTGAATTCAAACCAAACTTTTCTTTTGTCAAAAAAGTTGCTTATATTTCCTTCTATACATGAAATGTGTCCTTTTTTGCCGATTTCGGAGACGGTTTTGGAGGGGGGAAATTACCCATTCTGCTCAACTGTAGCCATTCTGCCACTGGGATGGTTTTATATGAGGACGTAATGGTCCTGAAGTGGGCAGAATACACGTACCGAATCTTGCAAAAAAGAAAGAGTTAAATTATCATCTCAAATGTACCTAAAGGGAAATGGAAACGGTGTGACTGGTGCAGAGGCCTCTCTTAGGGTCCTGGTCTAATCCAGCTAATCAATAACAATAATAAAAAAGGGGTCCCTCACAAAATAAAGTGGCCGAAATCCATAGAGTTTTTCATATTCAGTGGCAGTTTTTTTTTTGGGAGGGCCTACCATAAATGGCTTGCCCCCTTCTGAAGGTCTGGCTACGCCCCTTACCACGTTAACTGATTTGATCGACGTCTTGCCCCCACTGGCGGATCTAGGGGGACATCAGGGGCAAATGTCCCCGCTAGGAATGGGAGGGGGCATTCAACACAAGTATGCCCCCCCCCCGAACGTTCCCTGCTGAACGTGAAAAACTATGATCTTAGGAGAACGCTGGGAAAGTTAATTTGTCGGGGAAAGATAACAATTTATCGTCAAAATAGCCTTAGCAGCAGTCAAAATCATGCTATTCACAGACAAAAACTGAAGAAAAAATCGCGCCGCTTCGCGGCCTAACACAATTTTCGTAAATGCTTATAAAAATTAGGAAAATGGATAAATAATTTTCATTAAGTGTCTGACAAAGGCACTCCTTGATGGTTATTGTTAAGCTAGCTAGCCTGCCGAGTTTCGAAAAAGGCAACGCAAACGGAACGACGCGGACATGTCACATCGGCACCCGGAATGCTGCCTCCCAGCGGTGCCCAGCTTTCTGGAACGGAAAGGCTAATAGTGGGGACCAGGCCACGACATCTCCCCAAGTCATACTCCCCCAGGCTCCTCGAGATCACAGGGGCCATTTAATGTTCGGAAAAAGTATTTTTGTCTCATTCTTGCGCTTTCAAACCATCTTACACTAATCACCAGTTGTTTGGTACAGTTTCGTACAGATGTATATGGTACAGTTATTATTATCATATGTACTATGAGTTGCTGACTGCCACCGGCTTGGAGGTATTTTCTCATCCATGCCCCGGTCACGGTTGATTTAACACCCGAGCTAAATGTGTATAAAAAAGCTATCTTCATTTCAATAAATTTGTCCAGCATAACCGAACGTGCAACCAAGGAAGGGTTACCTTGAGGTCTTGGCTCCAATAGACGTCTGGTTTCAATAATTTTTTTTTTTTTTTTTTTTTTTTTTTTTTTTTTTTTTTTTTTAACAAATGTCGATTTCCATGGCCTAAAATTAAAAATATCAGCCGCTTGGCGGCGCGTCACATCAGTGGCTCGTCAATAACGAAGGCCATCGCATAAACGAAGGTCGTCGGTTTTTGACACAACACTGAATTGAAATGATTCGTCGCATTTTTTAGCCTTATCCCTCTACGAGGCCCACCGCCTATATTTCTAGGTTTTATCAGGCAAACCCGAAAAAATCGAGTGCGACGCTAAATGACTAATTTAGCTAAATGCTAAATAACCTGCTATACCATGAAAATCCGCATTAAATATCTTGCAAAGGCTGATAAATGTTTGTATTACTTATATGTGTACATTTTTTTATTAATTTTGTTAATCGAAGCAAAAACAAAAACAAATTCTTCGGAAAAAAACGAACACAAAACGCGATATTACGTGGCATATACAGTAGTATATGCCACGTAATATCGCGTTTTGTGTTCGTTTTTTTCCGAAGAATTTGTTTTGGTTTTGCTTCGATTAACAAAACATTAATAAAAAAAATGTTTGTTGTCCTAAAAAATTATTTTGTAACTCAAATAACCAAAATGAGGGCGACCGGCCGATGCGAGAAAAAAAAAATTGGGGGACTTTTTGGGAAAAAATCCCTTCACGGAGAGAATCTGGATCCGCCAGTGCTTGCCCCCCCCCCCCATGTCAAAATCAAATCCGCCACCACTGCCCACTGCAGGCGTGAGTCGATCATGACACCCAGTATCTTAATTTTTTAACAGGCTTTTACCAACGCACCAGCAAATTAAACAGAAAAATCAGGTGCACGTTCGCTTCCGAACATAATAAGTTGTCCTACTTGGGCTTATCCTGAGACAATTTTGATCGTACCATGCCTGGACAACACTGATTCTCTTCAATTCTGCAGACTGCTCCCCTAAACTAGTACGGTTGCAAGTTTTTTAGAACTGTTTGTCGTCCGCGCACATCGCTTATTTACCGCACGGCACATGGCTTGGAAGATAATTCGTAAAAACTTAAAAGAGAACCGGCCCAAGGATACTAACTACCCTGTACTATTCCGTGAGACACCGACAGAGACTTTAAGCCATCTTTACGGTCACAAAGCCAGGTATCAATGCCATACCAGCCCAGCTTCTCCCGGAGCCGGCCATGCTTAACACTGTCAAAGGCTTTAGATGTGTCCGTCGATATAGGGGAGACTTCTTGTCCACTATCCACGTTGTAAGAGATGTAGCTGACAGCGTCGAGCAAGGCCGACTCCGTGGAGTGGGCTGGATGGAAACCATGCTGCTCAGGGCAGATAATGTCGCGGCTCATAATATAATGCTTATGAGCTGCGACAACAGTCAACTGGTCACATACAACGCGTTCGGCTAGCTTCGACACGGTAGGTAAAATGGACACTGGTCGGTAGTTGTTCAAATCTAAAATGTTTTCCGATTTAAAAAGCGGCGTCACCAAAGCGATCTTCTACTCCATCGTCAGCTCTCCGTCCACTATAGAGCGGTTGATTATGTGGAGAAGGTGGGGGCCGACAACAGAAAAGGTCATGTTAAGCATGCTGACAGTTATGCCGTCAGTGCCACTGGCCTTTGAGCAGCCCATTCGCTTCAGTGCACTGGAGAGCTCCGGCAGAGTGGTCGGTTTCACCCTAAACGTGCCACTGCAGATACGGTGTGGACAGGCGACAGCAGGGGTCCGGTAGACGCCACCGTACTCAAGGATGCAGCTATGTTGGGACCATCGATCGAAAAGTGCTGGTTAAGCTCTTCAGCCCACTCTAGCGTACGATCAGTGATGGGCGGCCCTCTGCTGGCACCACCGCCCTTCCCCGAGGCAACGCAAAATTTCCTTCCAGGCGAGCAACCGTGGCGAGGGCAGGACCAGGTCCAGACGTGCCTTTTTCGTGCCGAGAGCTGGCCGAGTCTCCCACTCCGGCATGAGTTCGACCGGCGACCGGTCGCGACCTCAGGCGCAGCAGCGGTCCCAGCCGCCGCCGCCGCTGTCCACGGTAACGGGCACTGGTTTGGCCATTAATTCAACGGCAAGGCCAACAGCCGGGGCCCGCCAAAGAACCTGCCAGCTTCGCACTGGAGGGTATAACTGCGAGGGGTTTCTGAGTGCTGCTGTCTATATTGCTGACCTATTGATATATTTAGACGTACTCTACCTTTCAGAGACATGGGTTTCTCGCGCTGAAGCCACCTTACTGGGCGAGGTGCTCTGCAGCTACGGCGTGAATGACATTCAGGTTTTTCAGACTTTCACCATGGATGTGCCGTCCGGTACTGGTGAGGGGCGCCGACACGGGGGCACGGCCATGATTTGTAGGCGAGATGGTCAATTTGCGTTCTCGCAGCTGCAGTCTGATGACCCTCGGCTTCTGGCGGTACGGCTAAGCACCTGCGGGCAACCGTGCCTTACCATTGTTGGCTGTTATATGCCTTATTTTTGCGGGACCATTGATCAGCTAGAGTGTTA
>VOPJ01006544.1:13106-34436 GCA_014673585.1 Semibalanus balanoides
GGCATCAGGGGAAAATGCCCCCGGCAGGAATGGGGGGTGGCATTTTACACATGTATGCCCCCGCTCGTTCCCTGCTGAACGTGTTAAACAATGATCTTAGGAGAACACTGGGAAAGTTAACAATTTGTCGGGGAAAGATAACAATTTATCATCAAAATAGCCTTAGCAGCAGTAAAAAACTGCTATTCACAGTCAAAAACTGAATAAAAAATCGCGCCGCTTCGCGGCATAACACAATTTTCGTAATTGCTTATACATATTAGGAAAATATATAAATTAATTTCATGACTCGTGAAACTAAGTCAGACACTTGTCTTTGTCAGACATTTGACACCTTTGTCAAACACTTGACACCATTGTTAGACACTTGAAGTGTCTGACAAAGGCATGATGGTAATTGTTAAGCTAGCTAGCCTGCCGAGTTCCGAAAAAGGCGACACAAACGGAACGACGCGGACATGTCACATCGGCACCCGGAAGCTGCTCCAGCAGTGCCCAGCTTTCTGGACCGAAGAGCTAATAGTGGGGACCAGGCCACGACCATCTCCCCAAGGCATCTCCCACCAGGCTCCTCGAGATCCACAGGGACCATTTATGTTCGAAAAAAGTGTTTCTGTCTCATTCTTGCTGCTTTCATTTTTCAAACCATTTACACTATCGCCAGATGTTTGTTACAGTTTCGTACAGATGTATAGTTATAGTTATTATTATTGTATGTACTATTGAGTGCTGACTGCCACCGGTCATCGTGATTTATAACCCGAGGCTAATGTGTATAAAAAGCTATCTTCATTTCGATACTTGTCATCATACCCAGCGTGCAACCAGGAAAAGAGTTACCTAAGGCTTGGCTCCAATTACGGTCTGGTTTCAATATGAAAATGTCGTTTTCCAATGCCTTAAATTACAATTATCACGCCGCTTGGCGACGTCACATCGGTGGCAACCGTCATGACGAAGCCATCGTCATCGTCTTTGGTTTGACATAACACTGAATTGAATGATTCGCATTTTTAGCCTCTATCCTTTACGAGGCCCACCGTCTATATTTCTAAATTATATGTTTTATCAGGCAAATTCGAAAAAATCGAGTGCGACGCTAAATAACTAAATACTTACTATACCATGGAAATCCGCATTCAATATGTTGCAATGGCTTAAATACACGCAAAAAATTCCGTGCATTTTTTTGTCACTTCAGCAGACTCAAGAACTATCAGGTGAAGCTCCTGCGAGTTGGTATGAAATAAATGTTTGCATTACTTATATGTGTACCTATATGCTACGGAATATCGCGTTTTGTGTTCTTTTTTCCGAAGACTTTGTTTTTGTTTTGTGCACTGATTTTTTTTGCCGAAAAAAATCAAGAAAACGCGTTTTTTGTCCCAAAAATAGATTTTTTAAGCTCAAATGTCAAAATGAGGCGACCGGCCCAGATCCAAGGGGAAAAATGGGGTGCCTTTTTGCCACAAAAAATGCCCCTCGGAGAGAGTCTGGATCCGCCAGTGCTTGCCCCCCATGTCAAAATCAAATCCGCCGCCACTGATTGCGCTGGGGAGCATACACTATACAGAGACTGTGTATATGATATGTGCTGGAGAGTATGCACCTACGGTGATGTGTATGATATGCGCTGGGATGAGCATATCACTATAAGTTTCGGAACTGTGTTATAATGATATGCGTGGAGAGTAATCACTATACAGTGACTGTCTGTATATGATGCGCTGGAGAGCATACAGTATACCAGTGACTGTGTCTATGATATGCTGCTTGGAGAGTATGACACTCATACAGTGACTGTGTATATGATATGCGTGGGAGCATACATATACAGTGACTGTGTATATGATATGTGCTGGGAGAAAGTATACCACTATTAGTGAATGTGTAATATGATATGCGCTGGAGAGTATAATATACGTGAACTGTGTATCTGATATGCGCTGGAGAGTTACCACTATAACAGTGACTGGTGTATGATTATGCGCTTTGGAGAGTATACACTTATCAGTGACTGCGTATCTGATTGGGCTGTGGAGCATACACTATACAGTGACTGTGTATATGATATGCGCTGGAGAGTATGCACTATACAGTGGCTGTGTATATGATATGCGGTGGGGAGCATACACTATACAGTGACTGTGTATATGATATGCGCTGGGGAGCATACACCATACAGTGAATGGGTGTATGATATGCGTGGGGAGCATAACCATACAGTGACTGTGTAATATGACTATCGCTGCTGGGGAGCATATCAGATATATCAGTGACTGTGTATATTATACTGCGCTGGGAGAGCATACCCAGTACAGTACTGTGTCATATGAGTATGGCGCTGTGAGCATACACCTATTACAGTGACTGTGTTATATGATATGCGCTGGGGAGCATACACTATACAGTGACTGTGTATATGATATGCGCTGGGGAGCGTCGAGGCTCCAACTGAGTCCGGAATACAGGTCTGTCCTCATTGCTACGGCCTACGGGGGCATAGTTTGACCGTTTATACCACAATAGGAGGTGAGATACACGATTGATGAAGTGAAGGACAAAGTCGGGACTCAGCCGGATCGGAGGAAAAGGCTTTAAATATACCTTATATTAACCTGGTGAAGCAGGGTAAACCTACGAGACTGAGCCTCTGGACTCGGATACATCATCCATCCTCACTATCACACTTCACTATGAGCTCCAATCGGCACACTTCAAAGCCTTTTCTAGTTCATCAGTTGTAGCTGCTATGTTCATCTTTCTACATAAACATATTACACAGCCATGTTAAGTGAAGAAGCCAGACTGAAAGGGTGGCTCGCAAGAGCGGCGCCACCTTCCGAAAGTAAGGGGGGCGGAGGCATTTTAAGTCGATTCTTTCCATGCAACGTCCATAGGCGTAATGTTAAAATCCTAATCCATTGGGGGGACGTGTCCTCCCCGTTCCACCTTGGCGCCGCCCTTGGTGATTCGATTTGGTTACCTACATTTCCACATTACACGAGCGATGACACAATATTTAACGTGTGTGTAGCTAGATGATACAGCCGGTATACAGAACTGCAGTAACTGTAATCTGGTGTCTGATTAGCGAGTAAAATACTTCAGGTCGATTCTCCCCAGTCAACGCCATAGTAGGTGCTCTGTATTTTTGTATAGGACTGAAGTGACTGAATCCCAGCTACGCTACCCTCTCCTGGTTTCCGAGTTCCTGTCGATGGGTATGAGTTTCTGTCGCTACCCTCTCCTGGCTTCCGAGTTCCTGTCGATGGGTATGACCTTGCGAATACTAGCGAACCTCTCAATAAAAGGCCGTAGACAAAAGACGACTTGTGCGAAGGCAGGGGCCTCGCCGAGGATTTTTGAGTGGGGGGGGGGGGGTCGGCTCGGCCGAAATGACGACAAAATATACCCCCATTTTAATGCGTTTATTTAAGCCTTTGCAACATTTTTAATGTGGATTTTCGTGTCATAGGTGTTTGTTATTAGGCAAAATTGTTATGGGTTTGCCTGATGAAAAGCAGAAATATAGGCGGTGGGCCTTGTAAAGAACAAGAAGCTAAAAATACTATGTATATATTTCAGCGTTACAACGAACCGAAGACGAGGAAGAGGACTTTGCTATGATGATAGCCACCAATGTGAGACCGTGAAGCGTCGTGAAAATTGTATTTTAAGGAAGTTGAAAGTGCAATTTTAATTTAAGAACCAGACTGTGAGTGGAACTAAGCCGCAGTTTACCCCTTCTCTTGGTTGCATATCTCGCTATGTTGAAACATATTTAAATGAAGGTAGTTGTTCATATACATTAGCCTCGGATAGATGAATCACGATGGCCGGTGGCAGTCCGCGGTAAAAAGCACTGGTACTAGTGCGAATGATTTGAAGAGTTAGCAGTTGATACTTAACTTTTACAAATTCTATTAATTAAATTTAAAAAAAAAAACAGGGATACCAGGTATAATTTTATTCATGCTCTGAAATAATGGAAGATGATGAACATATACAACCTTTCCAGATTAGTAACACAATAATTTGCAAACCATTCCCAAAGTCGAATCTACAACCTTTGACAGAGCTCTAGACAAAATAGAGTAAGCAATTTACAATTTTTACATAATAGTAGAGCCTATTATCTCGCCAGTGCAAGTATACTAGGTAGAGCTAATTATTCTTAACCGAAAACGGATGCTTGTAAGCGTCCGTCTTTTTTCGGGATTAATCTCGCTTCAGTTATAAACCGAATGCGATGCACCTTGCTTACCACAACTTTTGAGCATTTAATGCATACAGAAACAAATCCTTCATGACGATGAATCTATGAACTGTTTCTCAGGTCATGTCAGGCTAAACTGGCGTCCGTAGTATCGATGCGTTGTAGCTTGGTGTATTTGAAGAGTGTTTGTTGTTCAGGACCATATGCACATTGCACACGCACAGTTGTTACCTGGTGACATTTATGGTTTACACTGAGATCGTGACCTCTGATGAAATATTTTTTATGAAGTTTTAGTAGTTTTAAGACATTATGTGACGCTGATTTTAAATTTTAGCACCCATTTTGCATAAGTGTATGTTCATTCACATTTTTAGCTCGATTATAGTTTCATTTTAAAAAATGCACGATTTGGATGACATCCGGGTCATTGACATGACCTCAGAGGTCACCTTTGACCAAAAAATAAATAAATTTAATATCAACAGCTTCCTCTCATTGCAAGCAACTCGCTCGTGTTTGAATCGAAGCTCTAGCTCAATTAGGAACAAAACGCCAGGGGGCGTCCGGCGTACCCTCCCCCTCCTGCGACCTGCACCGTCACGTTAGGTATCACGTGCGTCTCGGGACAGCCAACCACAGCACAATAAAAGCTAAAATATGAAATAATCAAACCTTAACTAACCTAACCTCACCTAACCTCACCTAACCCAGTCACACGGGTTGAGTTTCCTATTCAAATGGTGGGCAACTGCCCCACCAACTTTGAGTTTGGCCCAACCAACTTTTGTCAGATTTGAAGATTTCCTTACATTGAACTCGTCATTTTTCCCCTTAGCTATGCGCAAATGTCAAGTTTAAAGGTTTTATTTCCTGACGTTAAACATTCAGTTTTTCACCTTAATTATACAAAACATTAAGTCAATATGACATTTTGCTACACCAACTTTTTCTGAAAAGCTCCACCCGTGCTTAGTCATGTGCTGCACCCTGTTGTAAAATATTTTCTATAATAATATAATAGTTAAATTAAATGTACTGCACAGGTACCATATTTATGTGCTGTGGTTGGCTGTCCCGAGACGCTTCATAGGTATCGGACGTGCACGGGAGGACGGGTTCATATTGGCTACATAAGGATGCTGCCAGTTCAGATCACTGGCGGATCCAGGGGGGGGGGGCATCAGGGGCCAACGCCCCCCCAAGCCGCTTGAAATCGGCAAATATTTACACATTTCCTGATGATGAAGGACCTGATGTAAAAGCTTCGCAGCTTTTACCATGGAAAGTTTATTTAAAAACGTATATGCATAAGGAAGCGAAATCCGATGACTATTTTTGTAATTTTGATGAAATTTTTCGGGGTGATGCTCCCCCATGGCGCCAAAAACTAAATCCTAGATCCCTCAATGGTTCAGATAGGTATGTATGTATCATATACCTATCTGCTATCTCCTATCACTAAGCAAGGTTAGTTGGGTTTTCAATTATTAAATTTTTCTTAAAAAAGGACCTGATGTCTATGATTCTTTGATCAGGCTAGGACCGGCAAGTTTTTACGACTACCAATCTAAATTATACTTATATGATATGACCGTGTGCATTGTGTACACCACAAGCGAATCCCTCACTTATGTCGCCTTTTAGTGCTTCGGGCATCAACCATGTTACGGATTAAATTGCCCTAGTTTTACTTTCGTAGCAGCGGTGTGTCGGAGGGAAAACGAAAAAAGCTGCATCAGTAACTGACTAAGCCCATTTCCACTTCGTATTTTAATATTTAAATCTTGATTTTAATAGGACATACCTACATGAAAACTGGAATCAGCTTCGGCCATAAAAGTGTGTGGGGTGGTAGTCGATCGCCATAAAAAGTGTGTGGGGGGCAACCCCCCGGTTTTCAAAAGTGGGGGTCGCGATCCCCCCAACCCCCCTCCCCCTCGGTGACGCACCTGTGCGAAGCGCTTTCAACATTTACGGGATACATGTTACATCACTCAATTCGCTCGCATGTTGCAGTTGCGTAGAGCGCACACCAGAGCTTCTTTACATAGCCACTAGATGGCATGCAAGCAACACTAAAACAAGACGATCTGAGCCCAGGTACCAGACTTGTGCCTGGATCCCGAAGTTGGATCTGCAGATCCGGATCGCAGTTGATCCCTTGGTATAAAATGCATGAAGATTTTTGATCCCAGTGGATCCCGCTGAGTAAAATGCATGAGGATCTGGGATTCTTATGGATCCCTCGGCGTAAAATGCTTCAAGATCAGGAATCTCAGTGGATCTCTAATGTAAAACGAGCCTTAGATCTTGAAACACAAGATGCAGGGACTGACATCAAAATGTGTGGTCTCTATTTTGCGTATGTATTATGTAAATAGTTAGTAGGTCTGCAAAGTACCTTGTACGGTGTACATTTAGCAAAAATAGATGTTGTAATGAATACTCCCAATTTATAAAATTAGCAAGAAGAATGTACCTACCAGTGTGCCTGGATCCCCAAGTTGGATCTGGGATTCCAGTGGATCCCTCGGCATAAAATATAACAGGATCTGGGATCTGTGTGGATCCCTCGGATTATTGTGTGCATGAATACCTGCATGCGTCCCAAGTGGATCTCGAGACACAGATAACAGAGATCCAGATCTCAGCTGGATCCGGTATCCAGGCACATGTCTGCCAGGTATGTACATACATACATTTGACATACATACATATGTACATACATACATACATTTGACGTCCATAGTCCATACGTTTGGCTGTGAAGACATAAGTATGAAATAAACTATTGATATAAAGGTACTTGAATCTCGCGCGGCTCTTTTATCAATGGTCCCTGAGTTATATAATCGGTAATCCACTTGACCATCTGTATGGACCAAAGCCACGAGTAGAGGTCTAGGCGGAATATCATAAATATCATCAATATCATTACGTGGATATCAGAGACGTTTGGCTTATCTACTTGTTCGTATATTTTCATGCAAGCTATTTATTTATTTAGTAATAACTCACAGTCATTCCAAGAACCAGAGCTACGTGCGAGGAGGTATATATTTTTCCAGAAATGCTACTAAAATACCAGTGAGGCACCGACAAGGCGTATAAGAGGGCGCCGTAGGTGACGATGAAATAGCGAGCGAGAAGGAATTGTATGGTGACTGGTGAGGCTGGTATGAAGCCGTAAGTTAGCGGCCTCTTCACACCATACGCACGTCAGCACGTGCACGTGTGGTGTAAAATGTGCCGCTTTACAAGCAGGTATACCTACTGTTCCCTGATAACGCGACGAATTTCAACTCGATTGGACAAGTAGCTTCTGAAATACACAAATGGGTACATGTGCAAAGGCACCCTACCCCTGACTTGAAGGAAAATGGAAGCTGAGAGGTCCCTAATCTCGCAGCAAATTTGAACATTATCTACTCAGCCGTTTATGACCAATAAAATAGGGATGTGCACGTGCGCACGTACAGAAGCACGCCACCCCTGACTTGTGTGAAAGTGAAGGCTGAGAGGTCGCTAGTCACACACCAAATTTGAACACAATCGGTTCACCAGCTCTGAGATATTTAATTGGGTGTGCAAGTGCGCATCTGCAGAAACACCCACAAGTCAGGGGTGCATCCCTGATTTGTGTGAATGTGGTGGATGAGTGGTCCCTTGACCACACACCATAAGTGCAGTGTGCACAGAATCGGTCCAGCCGTCGCGTTTTTTTTTAGAAAACACTTTTCAACACCCCTCACACGGCACGCACCACGCTCAGTGATAGTCACCCGCATGAGTCGGCACGGGTCTCAAACAGGATATGACGGATGGGGCTACTCAGCAAGGAAGCCCGGTTGTCAATCTGAATCGTGACGTGCTGTTACATATATATGAGCTTCTTAAAAGCGTCGCCACAGGTCGGGTCGGGTCGGGCCGCTCATTCTCAGATTTTCTCCCTTACTGCACGGAATGCCGAGCGAGTGTTTCGTCATTGCTCGTAATAAATGCGTCCGTAATAAACATTTACATTCTGATTCGTGTGCAAAACTTAACCGGTATTTATAAATGCACTAAGAATTTCTTTGAAGGGAAATAATCACCTTTTATTTTTGTTAGCAACAATTTGTTAAGCTTCCGTTATGGTATAGCAATAATTTAATTTAAATTTAAGAATTAAATAAAATTGTTCCGAAATTCAAAGTTATAAGTTTGGAAAAATTAGAAACCAAGTACCCTGTGTCGTTCATGCAGGTCATTCCCAGCCTTGTCCTTTGCTATACCATTGTTGACATTAAGTGCGACACTCATGGAATTGGAGGTGCTGTTACGGATTTGTCATTGATTGCACGTCCCTGATAGGTCAATTAAATTTGTTGACATCGGTTTGTGAAATAAATTGCCGACACTATAATAGCCGTAATTGGTAGCCAAGTTTATTTTTCCGATTTAATTGCCGATGTTGAATTGTTCGTCGATTTTTTGGGGGGAAATGACTTTGCAATTATGATATAAACCATAGAGTTGTTCACAGCCAGAGACAAAATTAAATAGGACTTGCAATGCTGAAAATGTATGGCCGCCATAGAGGGCCAAGTTAAACTGCTAGTTTGATTTCCTTGTTTATTCAATGGCTATCAAATATATTGGATCGCCGGTCATATTATCGAAACAAGCAGGATTCAAACTATATTTTCCACTTCATTGCGTAAGAAAGCAATACGAGAAAAGCCCGTAGTTTGATGAGATCCACAAGTACTTGCAAGCAGTTTGGAAGTACTTGTATATCGTACATATATATATCGTATACCTACATACAAAGCTCGACGACATGCATGTCGTCGAATTTTGTTATATTGCCATGAAGTCTAACTCTGAGCGATGGGCGTAAATTGATCCGCCCAAAAACCCCAATAAATTGTTGGCGCGCCCCCAAAAAACAATAAACAAACAATAACTCTGAGCAAATAATACCTGTTCTTGGACTAACAAAACTAATTAAGTTCCAAGCACGACAATTACAACGGGATTTCAAGTTATTTTCCGAATCAAGTATGCAGTAGAAAGTTATGTTGTATTGAGCCTGTTCATCCCATCAAGGTGAATTAACTGCCCTCCGTTCTCAATTCACGGGTTTGGCCGAAAAGAGTGGTTAAAGTTGTAAAACTGTTTACGAGCATCACTCATTATATCAAATAGTTATTGGTGAAAAAGTGACAGTTCCTTTGGTAGCTACCTGATTCCATTTCGATGTTTAAATGGAATTAGGCTTGATTTTATGTCCCAAACTTAACAATTACATTATCTGTCACATGTGAATGACAAATTGAAACTAGTACATCCTAATGAGGTGTCTAATGTCTATGTATAGCTGGGCATACAATTCCGTCCCAAATTTCTCCTCCGGAGCTTAAAACAAATGTATGCTGTTGATAATTTGTATCGTCATAATTCAGACTATCATACTGTATGATAAACGTTTCGTTCCACTCCCCTATATGTAAACCATCTTCACTTTCTGCCATCATTATGGAGTTTAGATGACTCACTTATTTCTGACATCATGAAGTTAGTTTTATGAAGAAGACGATAAGGAATTACAAAAACAAAAGTAGAAATATATGTCAAAATAAAACACAATTATTAAAAAAAAATGTTTATCGATAACTCCTATCCTGACATAAGCCTCGTGTGTGCCAATACGTTCTGCACACTCACTAGATCATTTTCGACAAAATAAATCGATGCGATCTGTCACTTCGGTGCCTCTTGGAACTTAGAAATTGTCTTCATGTCAAGTCTAGTTATCCGGGCATTTTGACCGCCAACGAAATTATATAACCGCGACATCTTCTGAATCTGATATCCATCGCCATTCGGAAACATTCCATTTTCATAACCCACTTCGTTAGTTCCACATCGTATGTTCTATGTGCATTGTACAATATGTACAATGTACATACAGCTGGTCTATTATGTATCTTCCCTTTTTTAGTTTATAAAACTCGTCTATTTTCACTTCTGTGTACATGAAGAGCTGATACAAGGGAGCATGTGGTACCTACCTAGGTAGGTTCCACATGTTCCCTTAAATTTGTCCTCCATGTACACAGAAGTGAAATTAGATGAGTTTTAGAAACTAAGAAAGGAAGAAACATGATAGACCGACTGTACGTTAGGTACCGGCTATCGCACCCACTCATTGATTGATTTGGATTGATCGACCGACTCGAACTGCTCATGGTATTCACATTCACCGCCCTTATATCGTATTTTGTTGCCGAATGAAACATTTTTTGCCAACGTAGTTTTTCAGTGACCACTCGAATTACGAAAGTGTGAGTGAAATCCGACACCGACCTATCGGAAGGACCTTCGCCGAACAACAGGATATGTGGAACTGGGAGCCACAGCCACAGAGTCGCCAAAAGCTGACCACTCCAACCATGCCGGTGGCGACGGAAAGACGAGCTCGGGCCTCTCGTCCCGTCTGACAGCGCCTTGACCCGAATGACGTGCGTGTCGCTTGGTCCGAGCGGGGATGGGGGGCAGCGCAGGGCGGGGCTTGGGGTCTGACCTCGGTTAGCGCGGCGGCCGGCCGGGGCACCGGGTCTGAGTCAATCGTGTCATATACTCCCGGCGCTCACTCCATACTCCGACTCCTGACCCCATATCATATAGGCACTCACTACCTTCCCGCTCGTACGTTGTGCAGCCCTCCACTCTTACTGAACCCCCTCATCCTTGACCCCGCATCACTGACCCCCCGTGCTCACTGGACTCCAACGCTACTGACCTCTTCCGTCATCCACTCACTAAACCCCCCCCCGCTCCACTGGCCCCTCCACTCACTGAACGCCCCTCTCCCTGACCCCCATCACTGACCCCGCGCGCTCACTGACTCCAACGCTACTGACCCACCGCTTCACTGACCCTTCCACGCTCACTGACCCCAGCCGCTTCACTGACCCCGCCCCCCCGCTCACTGGTCCCCTCCCACTCACTGACCCTCCCAACCTGAATCCCTCTCATATCCGTTACCCCCCATCACCTGACCCGCCCCGCTCACTTGACGCCCCCCCCGCTCACTAGCACACCCGCCTCTCGAGTTTGACCGGAATAGACGTCGGCGGCGACGCACAGCGGCGCTCCACTGGCGTCGCCACCGCAGGCGACACGGACAGGGTAAAAATACTCTGACAGCCGGGGAAGGTGGACTGCGGCATCGCTAGGAAGTAGGGACACCAATCGGCCACCGGTCCGTCCCGCGCTCCCCCGACCCCCGACCGCCGCCGGCCGCCCGCCGCCGGCCGCCCGCCGCCGCCTGTTGACTAGGTCAGTGACTGAGGACGGCCCCGGACCACAGGCAGGACCCAGCTCAGAGGCGCACAAAGGTGAGTAGACGGGGCGAATTCCGTATAGGGTGCGCTGATCAGGACCTGAGGTCAGCAGAGGGCAGGTCAGCTTACCTGACATGTCATCAGGTCAGAGTAGGCCTGGTGTGTACGTACTGGGTTAGCTAGAAGGTGATCAGGTTTGGTCTATTACACGAGTAAGGCTAGGCTTTTCTAAGCTTGCATCGCAAAGCAGCAGATTACCAACAGTGATTATTCCTCAGGATTGCCACACAGAATCAGCGCAGTGAGAGTACTAATCATTGAATGGCCTGCTCTGCTCTACCCTCCTCCCCGCATTAGCCTGACATGCAGCCACAATTTTCCCGGGGGCGTCTCTCTCCTGACCCATCGAATTCACTGCTGCTTGGTTCTTCGTCGCCGAACTGCATGACATACTTACCGGCTTGGCATGCTGATCCACTGTGATCGGCACCAGACAAAAACAGCCGCGGCCGATGCCGAATGGCCGGGCCACCATTCCTACGCAGCATGAAGGCACGTCTAGCAGAGTCCGGCTGCAGGAGAGGGCCGATTGTTTGCTGTATGTTCACGTGTCGCGTCCTTTCCCACCGTGCACTTAGGCAACACGTATACTGACACACAGGTGCGCACAGGGAATTCAGATATAACAAAGAGGAAAGTGAGATAGGGGAGGTAGAGAGTGAGAGTGAGAGTGAGAGTGAGAGTGAGAGTGAGAGTGAGAGTGAGAGTGAGAGTGAGAGTAGATGGAGTGAGAGTGAGAGTGAGAGTATTAAGAGTAAGAGTAAGAGTAAGGAGTAAGAGTAGAGTAAGAGTAGAGTAAGAGTAAGAGTAAGGAGTAAGAGTAAGAGTTAAAATAGATAATAGTAAGAGTATGGTATGAGTACGAGTATGAGTAAAGTATGAGTATGAGTATGGAGCATATTATGAGTATGGTTTGGGTATGAGTATGAGTATGAGTGTGAGAAGAGGAAAAGAGAAAGATAAGGTAGGAGGAGTAATAGAATACCAGTGAGTGAGTGACGTGAGTAGATGTGGTGAGTGAGTTGAGTGAGTGAGTGAGTGAGTGGTGGTGAGTGAGGTGATGTGAGTGTGTGAGTGTTAGTGGTGAGTGGTGAGAGGCGAGAGCGGGAGAGCGAGCGAGAGCGAGAAGCGAGGCGAGAGCGGGAGCGGCGAGAGGCGAGGCCGAGAGAGCTGAGAGCGAGAGCGGAGAGCGGAGAGGCGAGAGCGAGAGCCTCAGGAGGCGGAGCAGAGCGATGAGCTGATGGCGAGAGCGAGAGCGAGAGCGAGAGCGAGAGCGAGAGCGAGAGCGAGAGCGAGAGCGGGAGCGAGAGAGGGGGAGGGTAGGGAAAGAGTGCAATAGGGGAAGAAGGGAATAGGGGAAGGGGGAAGGAGAGTGTGGTTTGTCCATCTTGTATATACATATATTTATATTGGTATATCGTTCCCTTAACATTGAGTTGTCGAGTTATGAAGAGGTAGTTATTGCTATCAGTAATGCTATCGAAACGTAAAAGTCGGCCATCAAAAACTAAACTAGCTGCATCTTAAACACACTAAACCACCTGCATTGTCATAACCGCCAGGATCGAGGTGTGATGTGTTTTTTTTTCGCTGAATACTGCTGATTTCGCTTTCGATTTACGTTCGTCTGACATGGGCGGTGCCAGGAGTTTCCCGGCAGCTGTGATATTGCACGGCTTTGCACTCGGCTCTACATGAAGGTGCGCTGCAGCCGCCGCACACGACCCACGCGCTACACGTCACCGCGGCCCGGGCTGGGTGAACTGAGATCACTGATGTGTGCCCTCACCCTGGCCCCTGTTAATTGGTGATTCTATCAACAAGCGCCTGCTTAGAGATCATAGAAATCAAACCGTATGTTAAAGGGACACTCCCATCTTTAAAAAAATTGTCAAATGTACGTCGTTTGTGGTGCAAAATATGAAGTGAATGCTGCTGAACACGATTATGACATTTGGTTCTCACAAACGTGCTCAAATTTAAAAATAAATAAAATTGGGGCTTGATACCGTCTATGAAGGAATTTGCTGGGGGGGGGAAAAATAAAATCCTTCACGCTGCATAGTAGGGACTAGTGTATGGCTAAATGTTTGGCAAGGGTAAAAAAGTCGACTGTAATCAACATTTAGTAAGAGAGACTACGAACATCGATCAGGCAACCTTAAATTACATTGGGCACTGGGATGTACAGATGTCAAAACCAAACTCGAATTTCTCTGTGATTCAACCTCAGTGGTTGTTTTAACTTATACCATACAAAATTTCAATGCCAAGCACGCAACATGGCTATCTCAACTCAAATCTTATGTTAAGGTGGGACAGTCCCTTGAATAGTATATTGTTAACTTAACAATGTTGACTCGTAGATAAACCATTCTGCACGTGAATTTATTTGCGATAACTGAGTTATGATTAATAACAAAATTATCGACATCTGGCTAGGGTTCAAAAGACATGTAGTACCTCGACGGAAGCACATATCCCAGTCAGAGGACATAGAGAGGCCCTGTAAAATGAGGAACGGGAAATCCTTGATATGCCAGAGTCCATTCAACATCGATCGTACTTCGGACAACGTGTGCAGGCAGATATGCTAAGCGCTGTATAATCCTGACCACTAAACGACCCTGCAGAAGAATCGCTATTGTCGACTATCTTTGGACGACAAATCAAGGGCAAACTGTGACGAATGTCCAAGGACAGAGAAATACCTTGTGCAAGTGCTTATAGCACGACTTCACAAGGTTGTCACTCACCACTGGCATCGTGAGATCAGGTGCACGGACTGGAAGCATTACCAGTTAATGATGAATAAATCCAATAAGCTGCTTCTTTGTTACCAGGATCACAGAAAAACGAATTGAAGTGAGATATTATTGGACATCAGAAGTTTCAATGATTCTGCAATTTCAGAGTATTTAACTGATTTAGTAAGCCAATAGTTTTGGAGAGCACAAGCGAAAACAACGTATGTAAAAGCAAACAGAACAACGCACTTTTCACATTAAGAACAGCTGATCCGCCGACCGGTCACTTTCATCGCAGCCGCGGTACGCTGCGGTACCGTTTACCGCGATATGCCGTTGTACCGTACCACGGTCGCCGGTGGTACGTACCGTGGTTACGCCGTGGGTACGTCCGTGGGTACCGCGCGGTAGGTGCTATTTCGCAATACAATTAACTGACCAGTAAGGAGAACGTTTGTTTGGCGTTTAGACAGTCATGAGAGTGATAATTTTATGTAGGTTCTTGACATCTTAATTTAACGAGAAGCTGTGGTTTTACCATTTTCTTTATCTTCCCGTGATGCAGCCTCAATTTGGCCTAAATGAGCTCCTGACTCGGGATAAGTGCTTAAGTACCATTCCCAGAGTGCAGACCATAATTTAACGGGCTTTGCGGTTTTGCAGAAATTAGGATCGCAGTGGCCGCAAAAAAACTTTTCTAAATTCTTTGACATGCTTTGACATTTTTTTAGGCGAAGTGGAAAAAATAACGTAATGTTGAAACGGGAACCGATTGTATTATATGAACCGGGACACGGCCTCATATGACGGGACATGTGGAATGTGATGGATTATACAATACAAACGAAAGAAAGCAGCATGCAGGTGAGCTTCAAAGCGAGATGGATGCGAACGTGACGAACGAGGATGTTAACTGTGCACAGGTCCCGACAGTGGTAAAGCTGTACTGCCAATCGTCGGCTCTCGATACGGATTTCTACAGGATATGGACTGTGTATTGGAACTGCGATTGTCAACGTGGATGTAACTGCAGTATACGATCATTAATCAAGCTGCTGTTTTGAAACGGACAGTATATTGGGATAAATATTCAGCCATATTGAATGTGACTTAGTTATTATAATACTTGAGTTTTATTGTTACGAGCGGCGCAAAGCACGTGAGTTTCTCGTTCAACTTGCTAGCTAATTTACCTTTGACCGGGCGCGGCCAGTATCACTGGCCGTACGTGGACGTCTTTCGGAAGCTATAAACTTATACAGCCACTGCCCGATTGAGATTGGATTTTCACTATGATGCTACATCAAATTTTATTTTGTGTGTGTGTAAAAATATGCACTGGGAAGTTATATTTAATTTCCTGTCAGATCTTGTATACGATTCATTTTATTTTTTCAACGATTCAATCACGACTAAAATCTACGTTAGTTGATTTCAATCACGACTCAATCAGATATTCAAATTATTTGCATTCGATTAAATTCAAAGACTTTTAACCGCGCTTTCGATCAATTCAATTCAAAGTGATTTGATCCATGATCAGTCCGAATCAATCATTTCTGATCATATAACGACTCATCCCAACCTCAAACTATGAATTACATTTGCAATTAGACTGAGAAGTGATTAATATTGATCTGCACGTGTTTCAGTTGAATTGTTGATGGATTTCCCAAAAATTTGAAGTTTTGAGGTCCTTTTTTAACTTAAATGGTCGTTGATTGGGCGCGAACCCGACCGTCAGCTCTCTAAATATTTTGTCGTCGATCAATCAGGCTTTCTACATGATCCATCGATTCAATCACGATCAAAGCCAAGTCCTTAAAAAAAAGTGAGCGGACTCAATCAGTTTGATCGCAGAACTGCTTGATTCATGAAGGTCGCGACTCAATAAGAGCTGAATCGTATACAAGTCTGCTTTCCTGTAGAAGTTTGCGATTCTAGTTTTTATCGGCTAATTGCGCGGTGAAGCCTTCCATTCAGCGTTTTATATATAGTCAAATGATTTTAAGTGAATGTTGAGTAACTGAGCCTTTTTTTCGAAAATAGCACGCTTATGCAGTTATTACTTGAGTACTGGAGGGCCAAGAGTACGCACACGAGCTGCATTGCTGTGAATGAACGTCCAAATTATCGATGTCCATTTTTACGCGGGACTTAGTGGCTGGTGTCTTCCTTGAAATAGCAGGCGCAAGCAAGTTAATTACCAATATTTTAAGCCATTTGTTGACTTTAAATCGTTTTTCCAAGACAAAATGCTTTTTCCTTGATATTTGACAATCATTCACACAATGCACTTCAGTTGTGCTTTGTTCACGTCACTCCTGGCGCTCAGTATCTCAAGTAATAACTTGTAGTAGCGCGCTACTATTTTTCGAAAGGCTTCAGTTATTCACCATTAACTTCAAATAGTTTGACTATAGGCATTTATTCATACGATGAAACATGCAATGCTCAGGACGTGCACTCCCTTTTGGCGGATTCGAGGACGGACATCATTAAAAATTGATACAGAGCGCGCCCGCTCGGTCATCGCCCAAAAAGGTGTTTTACTGGCTTGTTACATAGGTACCTACTTAGTGTGGATATTTGACAGAATAAATGGGTAAACACGTTGTAAAACTTATACATAACGACAGGTGTGTTGAAAATAATCCGGCGTCTTCACCAGTCAACAGACGTGATTGGTTCAAGCCGAGCCGATTTGTTCAAACGCTGGTAATTGGCGTCTGATAATCACCGAAGCCCTAATCTGTTAATGCGCGCCTGTGTGCTTGAACCACGTCAATAATGTGTTTCGGCAGCTTAGGCTAAGCCTGACGAGCGACCGCCAGCGACCTTGACACCAGATACCCAGTGTAGCTATCGTGTCGGCCTCAGTCACATGTTGCACAGTTGGAACCCCGGCTCAGCGTCGCGAAAGGCGAGGCGGGTTCGAGGCGCGCGCAGCTGTGTTCCATGCCTTAATAGTAGAGTTCGACATAGCTGCACTTTTCCTTGGCCTAGCCGCCCCACAGCCATGGCATCACCAGCCACAGCCACTCCCAAATGTCAATGGCTGGCCGTTGGCCAGCCATTGACATTTACCCACCCCATTAGCCATGGGGTTCGGCCGGCCATGGGGATAGCCGCCCCATGTAGATCTCTACTTAATAGAGACTGGGGGAGGGGAGGGGGATGCACACTCTGTCGGCGATGTAGTTATTCGGTATATTGCTCAGCTTGATGTGGTACACATTTATTGCGCTTTAACCCGCGAGTTACTGGGGGGGGGCTATTTATAGCCCCCCTTCCCGTTATTCTGCAATATCTCCTAAACCAAGTAGGATCGTGCCACTTTCATTACCTTGTCCAGATCATTTTACAATGTGCTGATGGAAAAAGACAAGGCTCGATAGGTCGACCGGAAATGCGTCGTGAGTGAGATCCATGTCTGCGGGTTTTTGTTGAAAATGAGATTTGGGGAAACGCTGGCCAAAAGTACAGTTTTTAAAGATAATCAATGTCAAAACGACAGTAATAAATTGGGATATCAGACTGCTATCTCGGATTTTTTGAATTTTGAAATTCAAAATTTGGAAATCAGACCTTTTCTGAAATTTTCAAAAAAAGTTTGAATCCAAAAAAAACGGATATTTGTAAATTGATTTGATCCCAATGAATAGTGTGTAGAGTTTGAGTCAATATCTTCAAATGACTGAGTGACGCTTTCAAAAAATATTAGGACATCTTTACGTTAACATAAGCAAAAAAGTGCACTTCCGTTTTTTTTTTTTCTCAATTGTATGTAAAAAAAAAAAGTTCTAAGGTCATTTTTCGCGTTTAATCGATACAGAAACCCATAAAATGTGTAAGTCCTAATGACCGTAATCTAGTTTGACTAGTGGACTCGGTGACCTTGACCTGACCCAAGGTCAAAATTAGCTTATAATGGTAGTTAGAAGTGTCAGATACACGAATCATACTGATTTGCCAACTTACTATGCGTTAAAAATTGAATTTTTGAGCGACAATGCCGACCACCGGACTTTGATGGCACGGTCAAACATTATTTATTTTACGTGACCTGTGACGTCATCGGTGACCCTGAGGATAACAATATAAGGTATCCCTCAACAAATTTGATAGGGCTATCGAATGCTGTTCGAATTTTTAAGATCGGTCCAGTTGTTTTGGAGATCAGAGGAGGGGCTATAAATAGCCCCCCCCCCCCAGTAACTCGCGTTATGAAATATACCCCAGTAATGCGCGGGTTAACGTCTTCAGCGAACGGCGCGTCTTCATGCTGAATGCAAAGTTAAGTAACCAGAGTAAATTACTTGCGAATCATGTGCTGTATTCAGTTATAGCCGCTGCCTGGCCAATCAGATGAGTCCTTCGAACAGACATAACACTGCCAGCTATTTGTGTGAGTTTCTGAAAGCTAGCAGAACTTTACAGACTTAATCGCAAGAACTATGCAGTCTTAATTTTCCAAGGAAAATTATTTTTGATTGGCAGAGACGTGGCGATTGTCATGACAAGATATGTCAACAAAACATTATAAATAATTATACAACAATACGTATTGCAGTATTGCGCATCGCTTATCCATTTTATGGACTGTACAACTTTTATATGTGGTTACATTATAAGTCAACCGCATTTGTGCACGCTCACAAATACGTGCAACTTCCACTTGTTCCAATCTGTTAATTTACCGTGTTGATCCATTCCTCGTGTCTACTAAACGGTAAGAGAGTGCACTTTCCGAGATCCGCCGCCATTCTCTGAACTGCAGAGGAGAGCCGGGAGTTAACAGTGGGTTGAATGGTATCACATGCATACCAGTGGTACCGCCATCATCCGGATTGAGACCGGCTTGCGGTCTCGGCCGGTCGTAAGGTCTCCTTTCTTATAGCCTCCTGGTATCCGTGGCCCGCGGATTTCCCATCGTTCTGTGCCCCGCCTGACCTCGGCCGGTGTAGTTATCTCAGTCGACAGAAGCGTCTGCTCTCCGTTACACGTTATATGGCCGTGTAAAGAAGCCGGGGCTGCGGAACACACTTGGTCCGTTACCCGTTACATGGTCGTGTAAAGAAGCCGGGGCTGCGGAACACACCTGATTCCGAGCTGGAGCAGCGATACACCAAAGGAACTACGCCATCAGCTATGGACCCTGTGTAGGAGAGGAGCACTGCATAATTTGTCATGCCGTGCCTTATGCTGGATTACTTTGCCAGCATCGTTATAAACATATATCGAAATGCTAAAAGCTCAGATGAAACACACTACAAGTGATATCATGCTGCACTACACAAATGTGTGTTTGAATGCATTGTAAATTGCGTTACAATTATAAATTGCGACATGTTTCAGCCTTCAGTGGCATCTACACAACACTTCACGCCTTTCCTCTATCTTCTACAAATCACTGCAGGACGCAGGTCTTACCATGGTCATTCACGGGCCTTTCCGCGGTCATCTACTCATCACCACGGGCCTTTCCCCTGGCATCTACACATCACTGCATGTCTTTCCCTGGTCATCTACATGTCACTTCAAGGTTTTCCCCGGTCATCTACACATCACCGCAGGTCTTTCCCCGGTCTAGTTTTGGGTAAGTGTCGTTGCGGGAAGGAAACTCAATCCTATTTCGTATTTCCTTACTTCTTTCTAAATAACCAAGGCTCATGGTTGTCTGGTGGGCGGGCAGTCCCCCAAAAGTGCACAGCAGGCACGTATTAAACTATCGTGTGAGTATGGCATACCTCATTATCAAGGATAACTCCCGAAATAGGCGAGGTATTAAAGCTTGTCTCAAATGTGTTGCAGCGCTTCAGGGAGGTATGCCTCAGAACAACGTGCCTCGTAATTTATGGGTGGCTTCTGCCGCTGCAGCAGCTGGAGTTTCGATGCGGAGACACGTTCGGTGACCATTAGGTAGCTTGGTGTTCAGCTGCGCCTTGTAGCCGATTATTCGCATTGTGAAACCCCACACCACCGCGCCTCTCCCAAACGAACCTGGCGGACCACCGTCCGTCGGGGGCCTTAATTACCATGTACATCAGTGACGTGTGCGGGCTGGGTGGATGGATACCCTGTCCCACGCCAGATATGTATCGGCTGCGACGGCACAGCACCAGCTCTATAAATTTCCCAGCTCGGAGAGGCAGGCAGACAGGCGGTCAGGTGATGCTGTCCGGCTCAGCTCGCAGCCTGTCTGGAGCGGGTTCATCTGCCACCCGCGGCCGCCGCGCCGGCCCTCTCCCGATCCCCACTCCGGCTCCTGCCCGACTGGCCCGCTGACCTTGACTGGTTGCCGTTCTCCCAATGAAAGTTGCTCCCACTGGCTGACGTGGTTCTCTGCAGCTGGGCTCCTGAGCTTATGGCCAAATGAAGGCGTGGCTGAGGCAGAGAAACCGTGATGTATCTGCTAAATGATGTCACTTATATATATATATATATATATATATATATATATATATATATATATATATATATATATATATATATATATGGGCCCAGCTAAAAACATACCCCTGGATATGAAGACTATGAACTTCGGCTACTTTATTTTGCGAGGGCTCTTTTTAACATTTGTATTGATCAATTAATTATTTTTTAAACAGTCTTTGATGGGCTTATTGGCAGACTTGAGAGGCCCCTGAACATACCCTATGGGTCTCTAGACATGCTCGAGAGGCCCCTGTTACCCTCTCATGGTATGCTCGAGAGGCCCCTGAACAGGTTTTTGTGCCGTCCCTCAGTGCCGCCTCTTCCCTCAGTGCCGTCCCTCAGTGCCGTCCCTCAGTACCGTCCCTCAGTACCGTTCCTCAGTACCGTCCCTCAGTACCGTCCCTCAGTACCGTTCCTCAGTACCGTCCCTCAGTACCGTCCCTTAGTGTCAACCCTTAGTACCGTCCCTCAGTGTCGTCCCTCAGTGCCGTCCCTCAGTACCGTCCCTCAGTACCGTCCCTCAGTACCGTCC
>VOPJ01006546.1:0-20643 GCA_014673585.1 Semibalanus balanoides
ATCTCTCTCCAGTGTGTCTATTGGTCATCTCTCCAGTGTGTCTATTGGTCATCTCTCCAGTGTGTCTATTGGTTCATCTCTCTCCAGTGTGTCTATTGGTCATCTCTCTCCAGTGTGTCTATTGGGTCATCTCTCCAGTGTGTCTATTGGTCATCTCCAGTTGTCTATGGTCATTAATCCAGGTGTCTATGGTCATCTCTCCATGTGTCTATGCCGAATCTCTCTCCAGTGTGTCTATGGCATCCCCAGTGTTCTATTGGTGCATCTTCCAGTGTGTCTATTGGTCATCTCTCCAGTGTGTCTATTGGTTACTCTCTCCATGTGTCTATTGTCACTCTCCAGTGTGTCTATTGTCGATCTCTCCAGTGTTCTATTTCCTCTTCTCCAGTTGTCTATGGTCATCTCTCCAGTGTGTCTCATAGTCACTCCCTCCAGTGTGCTATTGCACTCTCCATGGCATTGGTATCTTCATGTGTCTATTGTCTAAATGTCCTATGTCACTCTCCATGTCTAATCATCCTCTCTTGTCTATCTGCCATCTCTCCAGTGTGCTATGGTCATTCTCTCCATTGGTGGTCTATTGGCATCTCTCCAGTGTGTCTATTGTCATCTCTCCAGTGTGTCTATTGGTCATCTCTCCAGTGTGTCTATTGGTCATCTCTCTCCAGTGTTTAACAGCCTGTTTGTCCTGCCGATAGTGCTAAGTCGGCCGTACGAGCTGACGGTGCGAGACAGTTTCGCCTCTGCCGGCGGGCCTGCTCTGCTCACCTGCGACCTGCCCAGCTACGTCACGAATCACGTGACCGTGGCCTCGTGGGTGCGGGACGATGAGTTCAACATCTACCCCAGCGACGATACAGGTGAGGCCATGAGAGGGGCTGGCTGGTGGTAACCAGGTCTGGTGCAGTGAGGTATTTCATGTGGAACTGTGTCAGTGTTCTGTTCCGGTGCATTATCATTGACCACGCTAACCTTTGCGCCCTCACATCCTCTAATAAAATACAAACCTAGTGATAGTAAACGCGGAATAGAATAGCACTCAATATTACAAAACGTAAATACATTGCTCTCAATTTAAATAAAGTCCGTCTATTCCTGTTTTCATGTTTTCATGCTGCTATTATTCTTATAACTTCTATTAACAAGCTGCCATAATGCAACATGCTGACCGTCACTGCCACAAGCACGTCGCTCCCACATTCCGCGTACACGGACATATTCTCAGTTTGTATGTAATGGCTGAATATGTCCAAATAATGACAAAATGTTGAAGTGTGTGCACTGTCTTATTAATCCAAAACATCTTACTTATGCTGAGTTTTGGTTCAACTCTGTCTCGCCATACCACCGACAACAGACGCCTCATCAGAAACATTAAAAAGGCCTCTCAAGAAAAGTCATCAACAGCCGCGATTGTATTTAATGAACAATAGCCGTTTTCACGATGGAATATTTGCGCGAAATGTTTTAAAACATTTCAAAATGTTTTAAAATGTTTTAGTAGTAGCCGTTTTCACTATGGACTAATTTGCGAAAAACGTTTTAGCCCTCGCTTACGGTTCCGTGGGGCGAGGGTTGGAACATTTTTTGCAAGTTAGTCCATCGTGAAGACGGCTACTACTAAAACATTTTTTTAAAATGTTTTAAAACATTTCGCGCAAAATAATCCATCGTAAAAACGGCTAATGTATATATATATATATCCCTAGGTATTCTATAGAATGCCTGGATTTGTGCGTTTTTGACTTGATCAATGGATGACATGACATTGGACAATATATATATATATATATATATATAATATATATATATATAATAATATATATATATATGATTATAATATATATTACCAAGTTCCATGAAGAATAGCAGTCTGAATCGTGAGAGTGGCATCAGCAGATCTCCAGTCTCAATACAAAGTGACAGCATTGTGAATACTGGTGACATTCGTCAAGCCAACGCACGTCCAAGTGTCTCAGAACTGCCCGTTAAAAGTTATCTGGCCCGTCAACCAGCGATGACTGAAGCGACCGTCGGCGGCTGTCTCAGACATTGTCTCTGATGACGTCAACTGCCTCCGGCCAACAGACGTGCCACTGTCCGGATATACCATAACTGGGAGATTCATCAGCTGAGTGTCAGCTGAGAGCTGAGAGGACTAGCTCCGCAAATCAAACGTCAGCCCAAGCTCTTCACAGTGCCATGATAAGGCGTCGAGTACCTAAATGCTGCTATTTACATCCGACTTTTTCGCAATGCTTCCGTATAGGTCAGGAAGCCGGATGGCTGACATCCTGGCGATTACGAACGATCAGTTTGCTGACACCACTGCGCGACACAGACGTGGCCTGTGCTGCCTTTTCAGACGGCAAGTACGTGATGCTGCCCAGTGGGGAGCTACTGCTGCGGTCAGCTGACGCGGACCAGGGCCACGCCTTCCGCTGCCGGGTGGTCAACACAGTCACCGGCCAGACCAGGCTCAGCTCCAACGCAGCCAAGGTCATCCTAAGAGGTAAGCCAGGTCAGCCCCTCAGCGTATGTATGTTTAACAGTCGGGACGAGTACCCGCCCGACTCCGTTTCCGCACTGACAAGGTGACCGATGTTCGAGGTGATAGGTGATGGCACTGTTACCCGTTAGGCCTACATGGGGCAGCTATCCCCATGGCCGGCCGAACCCGCATCATGGATGACAGCGGGATCGGAAACCTCCCGCCCGTGGCAGACCAAACGACATACAGGAAACTGCCGCGGCTTATCATAGAACGACATACAGGAACCCATGTGGCCGGTGCTGTCGCCGAAATCAAAGGCGCAGACGGCGAGCTTCATATTCATACGTAGTATATCTCATCCATGCCCGCACGGCTAATGGGGTGGACCGGACTGGAAAATCTCTAGATCATGGCCATGGCTATGGCTGCGGTTGCATAGTGTATCTGTAATTTTTTCAATCAATCTTATCAAATCAATCACGTTTGAAAAAGCCTTGGCATGTTGCCATAACAGTAGGCTGAAAATAAACACATATATGAATTCACAAAACAAAATCACGGCTTACCAACGCGTTGCAACGGCCAGGCATTGACATTTGGGAGTGGCTGTGGCTGGCTGTGGCTGGCTGTGGCTGGCTGTGGCTGGCTGTGGCTGGCTGTTGGCTGGCTGTGGCGGGCTGTGGCTGGCTGTTGCTGGCGGTGGCGGCTGTGGCTGGCTGTGGCTGGCTGTGGCTGGCTGTGCTGGCTGCGGCTGGCTGCGGGCTGGCTGTGCTGGCTGTGGCTGGCTGTGGCTGCTGGGGCTGCTGTGCTGGCTGTGGCTGGCTGTGGCTGGCTTGTGGCTGGCTGTGGCTGGCTGTGCGCTGCTGTGGTCCTGGCTGTGGCTGGCGCGGTGGCTGCGGCTGGCTGCGGCTGGCTGGGCTGGCTGTGCTGGCTGTGCTGAGCTGTGGCTGGCTGTGGCTGGCTGTGCTGCTGTGGCGGCTGTGGCTGGCTTGCGGCGGCTGCGGCTGCGCTGCGGCTGGCTGTGGCTGCTTGGCTGGCGGTGCTGGCTGTGGCTTGGCTGTGAGCTGGCTGTTGGCTGGCTGTTGGCTGCTGTGCTGGCTGTGGCTGCTGTGGCTGGCTTGGCGGCTGGCTGCTGTGGCTGGCTGTGGCTGGCGGTGTGGCTGGCTGTGGCTGGCTGTGGCTGGCTCTGGGCTGGCTGTGGCTGGCTGTGCGGCTGTGCGGCTGGCTGCGGCGCTGCGGCTGCGCGGCTGGTGTGGCTGGCTGTGGCTGGCTGTGGCTGGCTGTGGCTGGCTGTGGCTGGCTGTGGCTGTGATGCCATGGCTGGAGGGCGGCTAGGCCACGAAAAAGCTCAGTCATGCATATCTCTACCACCCGTGCTAACATTCCTGTTCGCTCTTGTCTGGGAATGTCCGCGGTCGGAGACAGAGGCTGCGGTCAAATGTCAAAGGCTTTGGAGGACCGTGCCGAAGCTGCGCAGCTTGTAGGTAAAGCTGTCCAATCTAAACGTCGGCGGTGAGCAGGTATCGCGCGATTGGATGAAGGGAGCATTCGTGACAGGCGCTATAATTACCGAAAGGCTCTGATCCTAGAAAACCATCCAAGTTCGAACTAAATGATAAGAAACATCCATTCATCCTGTACGTTAAAAGCGTGAGATGGCTGTCGTTGTCCATTTCCTTTCGAGGTAATTCATCTCACCCCGTGGGAACAATTGATGATCACCGGCAGACGTTGGCGCTGTGCAGCACCGAACTAAAACGCACCACACAATGTTACAATGACACCAAGTGCGAGCCACACTGGCCTTATGTCGGGGAGCATCCCATCACGCTGGACTGGGCGATATTCGTGGTCATTGGTAGGTGTCGATGAGAATGGCGGTCATGAAACAAATAACTCTTTGGCAGTCAACACAATTTACCGATTCAGGCCATGAGTTTCAATGATGTTTAACGTTATTGTGAACTTAATTAGAAAATGTAGTAAATAAAAGTTTATCCTCATGCTCAATAATTATTAAATATTTAAATCAAATCAAAAATATTTTTCGACCATGAGCCTTCTTCAGTGGATCCACTGAAGAAGGCCCACGGTCGAAAATATATTTTTGTTTTTGTTTAAATATTTATTAATTATTGAGCATGAGGTTCAGGCCATGGCGTATCAGGACAACTAAATTTACCTTTACATTGTGTCAGTTTACATAGGTTCATGCTTGTCATGTATTTAAGGTTTGGCATGGGACAGAAGAAAGCGCAAGTTTCATTTCCGACCATTCAATAAACTGACATTAAAACTAGTCTCCACTTAACCACTTTTTGAAGGCATCGTATCACTAAGCCTAAATATGAAAGGGTACATTTACAAAACCATTGCTACCATTATACCAATACAATTTATATGGGATGGCCATGTGCTGGCCATGCGGTCTTGGACTTCATTGTGTGTTAGCAAGCATCAGCAAGGAACTTCTTATCTTATGTATTTCCTTCGTCAGCTATATTTCTAAACCGAATATTGGCCCACCAGTTGAAAGGTTCAAGGTCAGATGACGTCAGAGGGCGAGGCTGACGGTATCCACGGTTCGGGTATGTTTGGGCACGCGAAACTTTCGCTCCAATTATACCGGCTACCAGGAATCGCGTGATCGGAAAGTGAAGGACGGGTGCTGCGCAGCCAGCTCGATTTGCGCCTAGTACCCGGCCTCGGGAATAGATCCATTTAATTGTTAACGGCTGGAGCTAAATTTATATAGAAAGCGCCTCAGGCTAAAAACGACAAAGTCCCTGGTAATGATCAGCAGATCAGTGCAATTATACAATATACCAGGTGTTATAAGGTTACCAATATTCCATTTGCATCATCATCAAAAAATGTGTCGAAACATTCGACACATGTTTCGAGCCGGGTTTCCGTTGGATTTGTTTCTGCTTAAAAATCGTGTCAAATGGACTTGGCATCACTTTATGAATCATCGTCTTTAAATTATGACGTTGGCCAGCTGAGTCCACCTTTAGGCTTCCTGGCCCCAGAATAAGCACAGGAGAAAATGAAGATTACAGTATAGACTTGTTTCTTTGAAACAAACACATCTGTCGGTGAACTGCCTACCTGTGAGTCGGACTGCATTCAGCGAGAGCTTGGGTCGATGTGTAATTTGCCAGAAAATGTCAATACGGGCTCATCCGTAATAGACCAATTTCCCTTCAGATATGCTGCCTCGCGACGAATCCTGACCACTGATTATGGTACTGATGAACTCATAACAGGACTCGTATTTCTAAACGGTGCGTGCAGGGAAGATATAGAGTCAGTATTGGATAGTTACGAAGTAATTTGCCTTTTAGAGCTGTTATCGAGGGGAGTATTTAAGTGACCAGAGAATTCGTGTTTCTCTGTTGATATACGACCAATGTGGATGATTTTCCAGTTGCCATGGTATGGAGTGAAGTTGTCTGAACTGCTAGGTTGTAAAAGCACTCTGAGTGGTAATGTGACAAGCCACAGCTTTATTGCCATCGATAATGAATCATTGCATGATTGTGTAGGATTTCATAATGGACGTAATTGTCACTCTGTCACTCCTACAATTACATTTTTTAACGTAACGCCACATACGTTTTGCAGTAAAACAGTACTCAATTCATGTTACTCTGCATAAAATGTAGGTACGAAGAAACAGAATCTTATTTGAGTCTATAGGCTCAAATAAGATTCTGTCACACTTGGTTTCAACGTAGTACTTACATTTTTTGCGATGCACGAACGGACCATGTCTGTCTAATGTGTGCCAAACTATAACTGCCTAACGGAAACGGTACAATTAATGTAGGTACACAGTTCTGCATTGATCGCACAGCCGTAACCACCGGCTATAACACAGGGCGGTGTCCGCCACACTGGGTACAGACGTGGTGTCCGCAACACTGGATACAGACGTGTCGTGGTGTCCTGGTGCTAACGTGTCTGTCATCTGGTCACGTCGGAGGCAACTGGGGGCTAGAGGGATGCCGCTGACGCCGGATAGGCTGGGTGGGGGGGGGGGGGTGACAGAGCCCGCCTGTCGTGACAGCAGTCATTAAGATTCGGATGGCATGCGAAGGAGACTGGCGAGATTAACCCGGCTCGATAATAACATTGGTACTCTACATGAAGCTGCTTCCAAGCCCATGATGATAGTGAGGCTATGTGCGTGCGTGCATGCGTGCGTCAGCGCTTACGCATCCTATAGATGCTTGTTGCGCTTCTTACGATACACAAGAGTATTTTGTAAGCCGCCAGCCATTAATAGATGACCAGGAGTGCCCCCACCCTCGATCCTAACGACGCACGACACCTTTCTTTAACACCTGAGACCAAAAGAGAAAATGTCGCGGCACTCCCAGCTAAGCAATGTAAAAGCACATAAAAAGGCAGATGAGAAGAGAACTTTGGATGTTAGATGTGTTTTTTTTTTATAAAAGAAGGCAGAAAGTAGTCATTTCTGAAAGCGGTAAATGACTGCCTCCAGCTACGTCCCAGGATTTCACATTCATTCACGGCGCTAGTAGAGGGGATTCAGTCACACAGGGGAGGGGATTCAGTCACACAGTCACATAGGGGGGAGGACAAAATCTGGTCAATTTGCAGGCGTGTCATGCTGGTGCTTCGTGAACCCCACTCAGCTAAGCGTAGCTTGTTGCTGAGTGGGGATACTAAAGATAGCGCCATTGAATGGGTATATACCTATGACCTACATTGCATGAAACTCATGAAAGCAAATGCGTTTGACTAGCTAGTATGTGTTGATTTTTTGTGTAATGCTTAGTTGAGACACTGATCATTACACACTTCTGTCCATTAAGTAACCTTTTACATACCTTTTAAATGTTAGTTTCGAGCGTGGGACGTCGTTTTCGGCAAGGTTTCTTGATATTATATTGTTCCACAATTTAGGTCCCATGCATGCAAAAGTAAAAAAAACTATAATTTGTAGTTGAAAATTTTGTTTGAAAGCATGTGTGAGTGTTCGAAGTGGCAGTGATTGTAGCCAGTCACTTTGATCCAGTATTCACAATGGGTACATTTGTAAAGGCGAGTGTTGTCATCAGATACTGATCCAGAGCTCACTCACAATGTGTCCCGTTTCCAGAGCCGATGGTGCCGGACGCACCGAAGGTGGCTGTCCTGCGCCGAGAGGAGGCCGTCAGGCAGGGCGACACGCTGGTAGTGCCTTGTGTCGTGACGTCACAACCTAAGGCCGAAGTACGGTACGTGCTATACTCAGACGCTGGTGGTACGATTTGTCTGTGGGTTACAACTTACAGTGTAAACCTGAAGTGAAAGGGGTGGCTGATAAGTTCGTAACCATTCATAAGAAAGTGAGCCAGCTGCTCCACTTTCGTACCTTGTAATGTGGAACGTGCCTCCAAATGACGCGTTTTAGTTGAGCACGCCAAGGTTCATACTTCATTGTTCTGAGGGCTTTTTGGTTTCCTAGTGGTGTTTGAATTATTTGAAACCATTGCGTGATAACTAAAAATGAGGTCTGATTCTTTACTTTATTTTAGTTGGGAATGAGCAGCGCGTGTTATCCGACTGGAATTTCCTCGTTTTCCCAGTCGATCACTTATAAATGACCATGGGTATGCTCCATGCGCTGGCAATTTTCCTTGACATGCGGAGTGATGAGCAATCTCACTCTGCCCAGATTCCCCCGGCTCCCATAACTCATCATCAAGACACTTGACTATATTCATCTCCCGGCGCCAAACCAGCCGTGGTCGCACAGTTGTCCGCCGCAGATTCTGCCATCACACCGCGCTCGCAGTCCAATACTCCCGGCCAGAGCGTCATTCCCCGCTGTCCGCGCTGCTCCGCTGTCGGCCAATATCGACTCCAGTGCTCCGGCCAACAGCGCGCATTGTCTCCTACCACCACCCGGGGGCCAATCTGAGGTCGTCAGTGCCACTTCACACCGCCCCAGGGCAGGGGAGGGGGGCGCCCTTCAGCGCAGTGCACCACGGTACCCCCTGACGACCAATAGCGGACTACTGAGCCGGAAGTGACGTCACGATCGGCTGCAGCGATTCTCCGCTGGTCAGCCAAGCGGTCGGATGAGCAGCGCTCGTGTGAGGAGGGATGACAATGCAGAAGGAAGGGAGCTCTTAAGCAGCCCAAGACGACATGGGACGCTCTCCCTGATCTGCCGTCTGCTGACAGTGGTCTTCATGCCTCGCTGGGCAGAGGCAGGGCGCGGGGCCGGGGCGGCCGGGCGGCCGAGCGTATTCGGAATAAGCTGGCATAGGCTCCGGGGCGTATATGCCGCGTCTCAGTGATTGGCTATTGGCTGCGTCCGGAGAGCGGAAAGTGGGTTTAGTCAGATCAGGACCTGAACGCTGCGACGACGACGAGTGATGGAAGAAAGCTTATCGGCCCGGCGATGAGACGGGCGATGAGACGGCTCCGCTTCTCGATAAATGGGGAAAAAAATGCTTTGGCCTTATTGTCAAAATCATGCATTTTTAACTTCCATTATTTCGTGTGAACGTATATAGATCACGTGATGGTTGACAGCTCTCATGTTCTGCCTGCTGTTGCTGCTGGTTGTCAGGTGGATGAAGCTCTCTGAGGACGGCGGTTCGGTGTCGGCGGTGAAGCACGGGCCGGTGCTGACTCTGAAGCCGGCGCAGCGGACCGACTCCGCCGTCTACATCTGCCGCGCCGCAAACATACACGGCTCCACTGAGGTCAAGGTCAATATCAAGGTCATCTCGCCGCTGCACGTGACCTTGACCCCGACGCGAGCCACGGTTGACGTGGGAGCGGAGGCGAAGCTCACCTGCTCCATACATGGGTAAGTGCGGGGCATCTAGTTTAGCAGCTCTCTGAACCGGAAAACTGGACGGAGACGAACGTTCACTTAATTGAGTCTCGACATAACAGCATGTTTTTGTAACGTGCTCTAGTTTTCCAAGCATGAGTCTGTTTTTGTCATTTATGTTTTTCTGTTTATTTTCCTCACAATATTCCTATATAATTATGCGCTGCACGCTGCAGCTACAGGAGTGCAGCTCTCAGCCAATGCTACTCAGCTGCCGTATATGTGGGCAGATAATATGCGTCTTTCCCGGCCAGAAATTAGCCTCCGCTGCCGCTGCTCACTGCGGAATTAAGTGCAGCGCTAAATTAGATAAGCGCAGCCACCCGGATATTTGGCGCAGCGAGGAGCTCGAGACTTCATTAGGCGCTCCGCGAACGCAAGGACAATGTCTCATCAATGACGCGTGGCACTCGCGGCAGCGGCCAAAGTTATATCGCATCATACATGTCGGCAAACTTCGTCGCAGTGCCCGCTCGATTGCTGATCATGTCATTTCGGAGTTTGACAGATGAATTAGTACGGCCCCACGAACTCGGGCGAACTCGGCGGCCTGACGATCCCATCTGGCCTTAACAATGACCTCGGAGACAGGGTCAGGGTTAAGGTCAGGCTATTTTTACGCGACGTGCCTTTTGTGTCGATCAAATTGAAAGCAAGACGTCATGATGTAGATATTCTCCGTAACCGAAACAAAAAAGAAACGCGGGACACGATTGTGTAATCTTCTACAAAATGCACAATCTTGTATTTATTTACATACAATACGAAATAGGTATATTCTCGTATTGCACTGTATCGATGGGAACTAACTGGACTGTGCGCAGTAGCAGAGTGGTATGTGTAGTTATTCTGGCGGGAGTCAGCTGCAAATAACCTGCAGCTCCGCACTGGTCATCAGGCTGCAAATAACCCAGCTCGGCGCTGGTCATCAGGCTGCAAATAACCCAGCTCGGCGCTGGTCAGCAGGCTGAATTGGCGCCACTTCTCTGTGTTATACGGCGCACCTGTATGTACGAGCAGCACCATTGTGTGCACCTGGCAGTGGGTCACGGCGCTTTTGGTGGGTGAAACATGAGGCCCTGGTGTGAACGTACGGCTCGCTTTGCGCGCTGCAGTCTACTCTAAGCTGTCGTGCAATGCCTTGTCAGGCGCTTAAGGACACGTATTTACTGACCATTCACAAAGCTGCTTACATTGGTAAATGATTCGACTATTAGCTGTAGTTTACATAAACGTCCTACGGTGGAACGGCCTACGAGCTCCTAACTACATGATTATCGCGTCGTTTCACACTGAAAGATGTCAGCACTCAGCACTTATGCGCGTAGCGCCAGGCAAGTCAATGATAGAGCACGGTAACTTTTCACTACCGACCGCGACGCGTTGTGCTCCACCATTATTTTCGCTGTATCAGTCGCGCTACAGCGCAGGCTTGGCTGTTTAAGCACCACTGAGGACAGTTATGCTTAGTCCTACTGCTACTTGAGCAGTAATCCTAAAGTGATAGGTATTCATAAGTCTGTGTGGTCTACAATATCCAACAAGCAAATAGATAATCGCTTATTATGTCACGCGAGAATTGCTTACATCCATTTTCTGTTATCAGACTCTCTACTGCTTCCATTAGCCTATAAGGCTGTGGCGAGATCTGGTGATGGGTGATGAAAGATGATGGTGACCCAGGATTAATACTGCCGACTCACCAGCATTACAGAGCGTTTACATGCAAGCATGCTCTGCATTGAGTGTCTAACTAGACCCCTTGGCCAACAATCCATGCAGAATTGAGCAAAAAGCGCTGGCATGCGTATTGTATGCGCGTGTGTGCATTGTGTGCATTGTGTGTGCATTGTGTGCACATTGTCTCGTATTCTTTGCTGCTAAAATGGGCTCCAGGCATGCATTAGCAGATTAGCTCCGAACCAGAACCTACTTCTTGCTTTCATGACCAAACTATCAACCGCTTTCCACAAACGGGTTCCCCCTTCCAACCGCACTTCACGCCAGCTCGTACCACCAGTACCGCCCACTCGTCCTTGACCGGCAGGTGGCCTCACGGGTCGCTGACCTGGCTCAAGGACACGCGGCCGCTGACCTCTGACCTGAGCAGTGACGGCGCCGTGTGGCGGGTGGACCGGCTGCGACTGGAGCACGCCGGCGTGTACCAGTGCGTCGTCAGCAACGGAGCCGACGGCGCGCTCAGGGAGGAGGCACAGGCTGTGGCCGTCATTAGGGTCGGCAGTGAGTACTGGCCGAATGGCGCGGGGAACAAGACGGGGAACTGACAGGATTTCGAAAGTGAAGGGTAGTGTTTCTATATGAAATTTGATTGCATCGGAATCTGTCTGAATAAGAAACATAAGAAAGGTTACTGCGTTATTGTATACCATCCTGGCGTATTATGCATTCCTCACGAGGGTATATTTTGTCCAGTGAATAACTCCTGTAATTCAATGCCGCGCATTTCTCCTTGTTAATTGTCTTACTAGCGAAATAATTTAGTAGCCGTTGTTATTCAACTTCGATCATCGGAAAGCAAATTGTCTGGCAGAAACTTTCATGAGGTTAACTCAAACGTTAATGCCATTGACATGTCTACAGGTGGGCTATGAGCCAGCCAGCCCCAATCATCATGTCGGGCCGACCTTTCCCTGACCCCTGTCGACGAAAAAAACACCTGTCCGGAGCATCCGGTCCGGTCCGGAGCATCATGAATGCTGCAGGGTGATCTAAATTAACCTGTATCGGCAGATACTCCTCCAGTGCTGACGTCGTCATTTATGAAGCAGACCACGGACAGCGGTCGGCCCACCAGCCTGTCCTGCTCCGCCAGGGGATCGCCGACCCCACAGATCACATGGTTTCTGGACGGTCGGCCACTTCCGGACAACCCCAGGTAAGGACAACACCAGCTGCCGGGAGTACACAGCGTTGTTAATTGCTGGTCGTAATAGCCGCTCAGTCGCTTCCGTAATAACAGGTTTGTGTAAGCTGAGGAAGTCGGGCCAGATATATAGTACATTATTTACTAGAGCGAAACGGGGCCGTTTCTGTGAAACGCAAACTGAATTTCGAGAACTGAGCAGCGGTGCTACCACTCAGAATAGATGATCGATACCCATCGCTTTGGCCTGGCCCGGTCTCTTATCGACTGGTACAGGCATGTTTGAATATGCTGGCAACCCTACCATTTGTCTAAGTAATTATCGTGGCAATGGGCCATTAGTTGTCCAACGCAAAGCCATAGACTTGTCGTTCGTAGCCAGCAAGGGCGTCGCCACGGAGCCGGAGGAGGGGGGGGGAACACCGTCCTTCCCCCCAGTCGTCAGGCTGCGGGGATTATCCCCTCCAGTTTTGGACAGTCCTCCCAGCCATTCATCTGCACTTTACTCGGAGTAAATGCCTTTTTCAATGTCGTATGCGTTTGGAAAATTATATGTGGAACGTAGTCGATGTTTTCCCTTTGGAAGGGAATTTGGTTGGAATTTAAACAGCGTTTCGACAGAGAAGACATGAGGCATATCATGGCGCGAAATGTGTGCTCTGTTGGTTTTAAGCTGTTCTTTGTCTTTAAAATGTCATGCATTTATATATATATACCCAAATATATATATATATATTTATACATGTAACAAATTGGTGGAAACATATCACATACATATCAAATTTACCGGTCTATCAATTTGTCCCCACCTCCCAGTAACAAAGAAAACGTGGCGACGCCCCTGGTACTCAGTAATATACATTATACTCACTAGTAAAGCATGCATGGCATGAAGCGGACTGAGCGAGTTATTTCATTTGTGTCCGGCAAGTGGCAGCTGATAAGCATTGTTGTTTTTTGCAATAGTAAAACAATACTTACCTGCACCTTTCTGTGGCACTTAGTTATTTTTATTTCTGATTCTCACCTGCGGAGGTGAATTCGAAGTCGAAGCAAGTGCTTATCATTCGGCCGCTATTGATTTTGTGTTTATTTATAGATGATGACAGTTTGTGATGCGTCAAATATTTTCACGTGGCCTATACCATGTTTTATTTTACGACCAAATTATCAGTGTATACTTAGGATAATCAGTGCAGTGAAACGGGATTTATCCCTGAAACCCAAGACCGTAAGCAATCTACAAGCAAGCAAGCAAGATGAAGACGGATTTTGGCCCATCTGTAAGACTCCGCTCGTTCGACCGCTTCGCGGTCTCACTCACTCCGTCTGAATAAGCGCGATATTTACAATGATATTCAAGAACTTCTCCCGTAATTGTACGTGACAAATAATACAATACCTCCCCGGTCAAAGAACCAACAGAAAAACATGCTGGGAAAGGAACACCTTCATACAGTAACAGGAGTCGGGAAAGTTTGAGGCTCTTCTATTTTTGTTTCATATACTGTTATTATATTGATAAAATACGCTTACAAGTTAAGTGCAAGTAAAACGATTAAAAAGCCTCTATGCCAGATTTAATAAGAGTTCTACAACCAGTGGTTCTCAGAGTCTTGGGTAAGGTCACCCCCTTTTGATGACTAGAATGAATGAATGACTCGTTGAATGACCTCTCCCCCATTGCGCAGATCGTAGTTCTCGGATTCACGCTATGCGGTACAGCATAAATTCAGGCGCTTATTACTAGTGCCACCTAGGGACAGGAATATAAGTAGACATCATAGTTTGTCATGGGTGCCTAAACCCCAAGCCCAGCCCAGCCGAAGCCAATGAACACCAAGCCCAGACCCAGACCAGACCCATTCAAATTCATTAATATTAATGCCCATCCCCGGTCCCGGACCCATCCAATTCAGCAGATAATTATTTTACCAAATTTGCACACCTATTATCCTAACATATTAGGCGTTTCACGATGGATTATTTTGCGCGAAATGTTTTAAAAACATCTTAAGATGTTTGAAATGTTTAGGATGCCAAGTTTAGTTATACTTATTCTTTCTTTAACTACGCAACTTTTGCAAGCGATTTTTGTCTTGAAATGTCTCTCAGAATTTTGTTTAATATGTTGGTAAGAATATAGTATGTAACAAAATTGGCGGTTTTGGTGGTAACTAGCAAGATAATTATTATAGGTGTGCATTCCATGTCAGATCGCACAAGGAATAGCCCCGACCCCCTTCGATTTGGATAAAAATTGGTACACATGTAGTGTCAAACGAAAGAAACATGCACACCAAACTTGTTAGGTCCGGTTGACCTTTAAGGTCAGATTTAGAGGTCATCAAAGTCCACGACTTTTTGCTTACTTGGTATCAATCCAAACGCTTATATTCTTCTGTGTTAATGGAGTTATCGGAATCAACTTTTATCGAATTATTCTACAGTGTTTCACCATTCAGAAAACGTCTGAAAAAACTGAAGCTGAACGTTAAATCATGACCTTTGACCTTGTAATGTCAAAGTCATAAAATGCATTTACTTTATTTATTTTAATGTTTGCCTCCTCGTTAAAAGGCCGCACTTTGGTTACAAGGAATGACTCGAAATCCTCTAAGGGTGTGCAGAAAAAAGGGAGGAGACTTTTCAACTTTTTGATACACCGCCCTTTGAGTATGGGAAGGGAGCGAAATAGACAAATGTCCTGAGGCTATTCCCATGTTGCTTGCGATAATGAAGATTTCTCTGGTCTGATTGACGTGAAATTTAGTGGGTAGCTTACATTTGATGTGTGTATTCGATTTCCAGGTTTTTAGATTTATCTGACCTCGCATGAGCTCACATGACCTTGTTATAGTGTATGACCCACAGATGCGTTTTGCCAATGCTAGGAACCGCCTTTTTAAGCCTTTACATGAGTGGACCCTCCCTCTATCCAACGCGACCAACCCACCTTACGTTAACACCACAAAAAGAGAGAATAAAAAGGCTTGTTGCTGTTTTTTTTTTTATTTTTGCTGAAGCAAGCTTTTTGCTGAGTTCTTGTTGCCCTTAAATCACTGTACGTTATTGTGATCATTTTTCGTCCATCCCAATGTCCAAGGTTTTATGTTGCACCTACCACCACCACCGGTTCCGTAGCGTTATTTCACGATACCATGCATTCCGCGGAAGACGGACATTCGTGTGTACATTTTGTGTTCCCGCCACAGCTGCGAGGCAGGCCGAAAATCTCCCTTTCCAGCCATTTTTACCTTTTTTATCCACTCAAGCGACCTTGGAAAACTATTCCACATGCGTGCCAAGCATGTTTGTAGAATCTGGACAAAAAAAAGTTGCGGAGATTTTCGATAAGCCTTCCTTGAAGGACTAACCCCTTTTGTCTTAACATTTTTAACGGTTCCACCGAATACCATTCGCTGGGACACTTTGCATGGGCATTAAGCAAAAAATGACACTCGGCCTTCACCTCCCAAATCGGACTTATGCTCAGTAATTTTTTGCAATTTTTATACTGAGAAGGGCTTTTCATAATAACGCTGCGCACAGAGTTGGTGGTGGTGGTGGTAAGGGAGGGGGGAGGCGCAACATAACCTTGACATTGGGATGGTGAAAGTGAATCACAATAACGTAGAGTGATTTAAGGGCGGTTCCTAGCATTGGGCAACACGCATTTGAGGTCATACACTATTACAAGGTCATGTTGAGGTCATTGCGTGGTTCAGATCGACTGAAAACCTGGAAACGAATACATACATCAAATTAAGCTTACCCAAAATAAAATTTCACGTCAATCAGACCAGAGAAGAAATCTTTCATTATACGCAAGCAACATGGGAATAGCCTCGGGGCAATTTGTCTATTTCGCTTCTGCCAATATTCAAAGGGTGGTATCTCAAAAAAGTGAAAAAGTCTCCGCCCCTTTTTTCTGCACACCCTTAGAGGATGTCGAGGTCATTCCTTGTACCAAGTGCGGCCTTTTAACGAGGAGGCAAACATAAAAATAAATAAAATATATGCATTTTATGACTTTGACATTAAAAGGTCAAAGATCACATTTAATTCACTTACTTTTTTCGACGTTTTCTGAATGGTGAAACACTTAAGAATATTCGATAAAAGTTTGATTCCGCTAACTCACATTTAATACAGAAGATATAAGCGTTTGATTGATACCAAGTACGCAAAAGTCGTGAACTTGATATGACCTCTAAATCTGACCTTAGAGGTCAGGCGGGAATCTAAAAGTCTGGTGTTGCATGTTTCTCTCACTTGACACTACATGTGTACCAATTTTTATCAAAATCAGAGGGGGTCGGGTACGAAACCACTCTTTTTTGTGCGATTTGATATGGAATGCACTATAGGTTAGCTGTATGCCAGATCTTCACCTACTGACACTTTTCAGAACATCTTGAAACATATCGGTCTCGGGAGCGCTATTGATCGCTCAACAAAGCAAACTCCCCTTGAATCATAATGGACTCCCCTCTCCAGCGAATCGTTTCTAGCGCATTGTTGCGCCATGCGAAGGCAGACCTGTGATCCATGACGCTGTCAGATTGAGTAACTAATATGGCGATATGCTTAACGAAAGGACGAAAGGTCTCTAGACGCATATGTTCTTTAACAATTTTGTATCATAATCTTGTAAAGAGCTCATTTCATGTTTCCATAACTCTTGAAATAATGATAATATCGCCTAAATCAGTAACTTATTTTTATTGGAATATATCGTATACTAAAACTTTCATACTAAAACATTGCAAAACATTTTAAGATGTTTTAAAACATTTCGCGCAAAATAATCCATCGTGAAAATTGCATGCTATTAACAAGAAATAATATCAAGCATCTGTGTATTGCTGTGGCTTTTGACTCATCAAACACTTTTCTGTCATCAATAGGCGTGCTTACACCGCACTAAATATATTCCGCGGAGAATTTTCCACGGATATTCTTTGTACATTTTCGGCCGTAATTTCCCTAGATTTTGGGTACAGTTCTTCCGATCTACTTTCTTACGCGTGTCTGCTCGCGTGGTCCGTTTGCTGCGCCTATGCGACGAGATCAATTATGGCCTTTCCGCGATTGTGGAAAATTTTCCGCGGAATATATTTAGTGCGGTGTAAACAGGCCTATTGTCATACTGGATCAGACTTTGGATCGGACATGATTTTGGATTTTTAAATCTTTCACCACTGCTAAGTACTTACCATGATTTATTGTTCTCATATAATTGCTCATATTTATTGTTTAAGTGTCGTATATCATTTATTAACATATTTACCTGGTAAAACATCTGTTTGTCAAGTAAACAAATAACGGCTAGCGACATGACTACAAAATTTCATACCCATGCCTACCCAGTACCCATGAAAAGTCGAAAAATGCATACCAAGCCCGGACAATCATAAGAATTGAGTGGGCACCCATGGGTGCACCCGATCCATAAAATACACTGGTAGACATGTGTGGTGTTGCTTTTAGCCTGAAGCAGCGGTCCCTATTGTACGCGTAAACCGTAACACAAAGCTGATAATCATTTAGCATAAAATGGTTTTGATCCTCTTTGCGATAATGTGAAGAAAAAAAATTGTGTGCATGTGAAACAAAAATTATACAGATTATGCTCATTTTGCGCCATTATCAGATGAATCATCTATATTTTCTGACATAGCTGCTCAATACCCATTACACCCACCTGAAGTTTCCATCACCTAAACACGGCAGTCACTGGGGTATTTACTGTAACACGAGTCACTGGGGGTGCTTTTTTAGCCCCCCCCCCTTGTATCTTCGGAATCAACAAGACGATCGTGCTGAATCAAACGGCAATTGACAGCCCAGGAAATTTAATCGAAGTAAAATAATTTGTGTTGCCTTAGAGGTCAGTGGTGACGTCACAGGTCAGGTCAAAGGTCAAAATCTAGCCATTTAAGTTTATAGGCCATACTTTCCATTCAAAGCCTTTGGTTGCATGGTTGCAACCATGATCACACAGTATGCTCTTTAAGGTAGGAGACACATCCAGGATGAGCTTATGGGGAATAATTATTAAAGTCAAGGTCAGGTCACAAAACGTCCCTATGCCAAAAATTATACGAAAGTCTTGCAACACATGTTTTAAATACTATTCCACGCGTATAACTTGATATCGATACTCATTTGACCACCTGACTTAATGTACGGAAAGTTAAGGTCAAGTAAAGGTCAAACTCATGTGACAAAAGTTCAAATTTGAAATTGATAAATATAATAAATCAATATATGTTTCTAAACCGGTTTTGTCTAAAAATACAGTGAAACTATTTATTTTTTCTGTATCTGGTCAAAAAGTCCAAAAACGATATTTCAAAATTTGACGTCATGAGTTTCCCATACCTTAGTATTACATCACTCACTCAAGAACAGAGACATAATTCTGAAATTGAATATGGTAGTTAAAGATGTATAGTTATATAACACATATTCCAGATTTTTAAAAGTCGTTAACATTTTTGATTTCTTTGTCATTTAAAAAAAGTATTTTTGATTTTTTTTGGTCAAAAACATGTTGTTTTTTTGACGCTGAGCATGTTTTGACGCTGAGCATGTTTTGACGCTGAGCATGTTAGCCTCGTTTTATCGTGGATAGCTCAGAGAATGTTTAATACAATACAATAATACAATGTTTTCTCGGAAATCCGAGATTGCCATAATGTAACCCTCGACAATTGCTATCTTCTCAGCTTTGTAGATTCCGTTTTGTCTACTACATAACATATGTACGGTCTGCTAAAGTTAACCCTATTCCCTGCGGGCGGCCAGAATTACGTTAGCCTGCGTGGGGGCAGATTCTGCCCCCCAGAGATCTCGAGAACCGCTCGTCCGATTTCGATTGGACGAACACCATTCGATTCGTCGTGGATTTTTTTTTTTTTTTGAACCCGAAATCGCTTTTTTGTTCAACAATAGGGGGCCAGGGGGCAAACAATACGAAAGTTTTTGGTGTTCTTTTAAAGGTCATTGTGGCCATGTGATTCGACCGATTGTCATGCAAAAAAATGTTTTTGAGCTTCCAATGTAATGTTCTTCAATGTGTGAAAAGGACAAGTACAAAAACGAAAAATCATAGGCGTACTCAGGGACAAAAAATGGGGGGATAAAAAATATGTGCTTTTCCTTAGTGTTTGGGACGTGGGAACGTCACATGTGGGCTTTGTTGCTGTAATTTGTTAAAATGTATACACATTGTCATAGGCGGATTCAGGTAAACAACTTGGTGGGGCAACCATGTGCGGAACGCCTTTTATCATCCTGCTTATTTGAAGTTGGGCCTAAGTTGACGGAGAATAATCCGCCTCCCATTTTAACTGTACCTGAAGTTCGCCTCTGCCCAAATATGTATAACCAATTATGTAATGATTTATATAAGCATCGACTTAGTTTTCTGAACGCTTTTATTCCAACCGCAAACTACGAAGGAAGTATGCTCCGCACACCGCATCCGTAACGCCTCCCAAACATGAAACCCTGGAGCCGCCCTCTTGCTTTGGGCCTATTAAGAAAAAACAACTGAACACGCCGTCATTCATAATTTAGGAAAAGTCCGATAGTTTCAAGACGATAGGCGTAACGGTTCAGAAGCGGCGGGCGAAAAACTACTTGGGGGGGGGGGCAAAATCTGAGAAGATTTTGCATGGGTTTGTTTATTGTCATTGGTGCTCGATTATAGGTAACATCTTCGTACTCTGCTTATAGTGGCGATCGTTTATGAGTTTTGAAGCAAAACAAATGCAAAACAGAATATAAGTAAAAATGTAACTAGAGGGGCTCCAGACGTGAATTATATTGTAAGCAATGATCAACCTTATAGCTTCTTACCGTAATACAAATATATTTGACATTTTAAAAGAGTAGGCACACTCCATTTAAGCTGATTTTGGTGTCAAATTCGTGTGTAGTCGTCACTAACTTTGCTATATCTAAAAAACAACTGATGAAATTAAAAAAGGTGTAAAAAGGATGTCAGGACAGGTACTAGAAGTTTGGCGTTGATACCTGCATTATTTCGTGAGATATTCTAGATATTCCTCTGGGGTGCTACCCCCTAGTGAATCGCGGGTTAAGTGTGCAGGCACCCCTATTTGAAAATCACCGTATTAAACACAATGCATGCCATACATTTTATCAACATCGTTACTTCTTGTCCTTTGAGAAGTTATCGCACACAAAATGCTATGTTAGCATTTATGCATGAAAGGTTTATCAGATAACTGTTTAATTCAGGCTCATCTTGTATTCAAGCTATTCATTCGTTCACTCATTCATTAATAAGCTCACACAGGAAGCTCGTTTGATATAATATTAACCTACACTAGTATCTGGACTGCAACTGAATACAGTGGACCAGCCTGA
>VOPJ01006547.1:0-20646 GCA_014673585.1 Semibalanus balanoides
CCTTGACGGCGGTCGGTTTTATAGATCTTTGTTTACAGTCTGCGAGAGGTGTCGATAAATATACATGTGGCATTTGCACCAATCGTACTCGTATTGTTGATCATGTTTTTGTGTTGACAATATATTTTGATTGATTGATTGATTGATTGATTGATTGATTGATTGATTGATTGATTGATTGATTGATTGATTGATTGATTGATCACGGTATCGCAGCACTGCAGCATCACAGTATAGCAGCGTCACAATACCAATGCACCACAGTTACAAAGCGTTCTGTGATCGACATATCACGTTATCACAATGCAAAAAATAACAGTGTAACAATTTAGCAACATCAATGCACCACAACATCTCTGAGTCTTACGATCGAAATATTACAGAATCACATACAGAACGGTTTAACAGCACAGGTACATTTATATTTTTCACAAGATCATTACATCCCCATCATCATCGAAACAGAACATGCTCAAGACTGCTTTAACGTTACAAACGTTTGTTACTTCTCAAGTCCAAGGCTGCACACGGGGACGGCTACAAGTGTGTGGCAAAAAATGAATCACACAATAATATATTGCAGCGGCAACTATTTGAGTACGCACAAAACTAACTGAAATTCAAACACCCAGCCCAATACAATAAATTCCTGACGAGCTGCAATCAGCTTGCTATATATATATCTAAATTCTGCCGGCCAACAGGAATTGCACGATCGGGTGGTGAGGTCAGGACCAGCGCAACAAGCTCTGGTTAGCGCAGGTTCTGACCTCGGAAAGCCATCCCTACAAAGCAATCGGACTAAAATTATTTTTAAAAAGTTGTCTAAGAAAGTGGAAACCATTGTTGAAATGTAAGGAAACTGTCCAAAACATATTTGCAGTAGGACATAGCAATTTAAATTAAAGCGCTTGACAAAATGTGAGACGCAATGGTCTCATTCGGCCGGGCAGCCGTCCCAGGTTGGTTCTGTGGTATCACCTCCCTGAGATCTGAGAACTTCAAAAATAGACCACGAAAAGGTTAAACGGATTATCTACCTGAGGGCGATCGCGATTGGATCTGTCGCCGCCTCAACAGGATTGTCAGGATTAAGCCCGGACGGAGCGGTGGTCTCGATAGGATTCTAGGCTTCAGACGGAACTGGATTGGGCGCGAATTTAGAATTTGTACCTGTGGGAAGAGGTGCCGTCTGGCTTTAGAATCTGCACCGGGGTGTATATAGGGGCTGCATCCCCTCTTTACACCACCTCTCTTTACGCCCCTTTTTTACCTAGTGCCACCAGCTGGCTGGTGGCACTAGGAAAAGCACGCGTGGAGGAGTATCAGGTGGCGCGGCTGGCGCATTTTCCGACGGATCCTCAACTCTGCGGCTCTTTCTCGTATGCATAATGACAACTGCGTATACGTACATGCATTATGCATACCTCCGCAGGCAAGCCCGGCGCAAGCAAATGTGCTGGAAAGTAAGGCTTTTGTTTATCTTGTGCGTGACTGCATCAAACATCGCAGAATTCAGATCACCAGCCTCGGTTTCATCTACTGACTTTCGCTACTGGCTACACTCGTAAGATTTGGGGAATATTAGCCGTTTTCACGATGGATTGTTTTGCGCGAAATGTTTTAAAACATTTGAAGTGTTTTAAAATGTTTTAGAAGTAGCCGCTTTCACGACGGACTTATTTGCGAGAAATGTTTTAACCCTCGCCCTACGGTCCCGTAGGGCGAGGGTTAATTTTTTTTCGCAAGCTAGTCCATCGTGAAAGCGGCTACTACTAAAACATTTTAAAACATTTTAAAATGTCTTAAAAACATTTCGCGCAAAATAGTCCATCGTGAAAACGGGTATTAGCACTTTTTTGGGTTAGTGAAATTTGCATCGCGGCCACCTGTGACCTGCAGCAGATTCATGCAGGAAATGCTAGAGACTGTTTTATTTTGTTCATCAACTACTGTCGCATGTTTTTACGTGTGCATGCAGTGAATGCAATTATTGATTCCATGGGTGGGGCAGGGGTTCTGGCAAGTCACTCGACCTACTTGTGAGTAGGGTAGCGGGATATGTATTTTACCATATGCCGGGGATATCAAAATACATTAGCCGGAGAGGTGTGGTACAACTTGGTACAACGAAAAAGCCCTAGGCAAATTTGTCTGTACCGAGCTACGTGAAAACTCAGTGTTTTGTGATAAAATTCTGACTGTAATTCTGAAGGCTTTGTCGAACTTTGCTTCCAAGGCTTCTTCAATTATCGAAGACAAAATTTTAATTATAAAATTAAATTATTTCTTGGCTCTGGTAGGGACCTATTTATAATTTTCAAATACACTATGATTTGAAAAAATATGAAAAAAACACGCATTGAATTGGACTTACGCGCAATCCGTAAAAAAATCATTACCCACTCGGCCGGAATAAATTTTCAACCTCTGGCTTTTTGATTGACCTCGGCCTTCGGCCTCGTTTCAAAAATCAAGAAAGCACCTCGGTCTCGAAAATTTATTTACACCGGCCTCATGCGGTATTATATAATCTTATTTTGCATGGCATTGTCATCATGATTTAGGTATGAATGTGTGAAGGTACCAGCGAGCGTGTTTGTGTACTTTGACTCTACAGCAGTAAGTGGGTTTTGGCCTGTGGTTGTTATAAGACAACAAATTTAACGCTTTACACTGCATATAACATCGTAACACTTAAACATCATCACTGAGAAACTCTAGCAAGAGGCCATTTGTCCCGTTGCTTGTTCTAGAAATAATGTCTTTTGAGATCATTGCAGAAAACACTGAGGCTTTTCCAAATGCTCTATCATCTGGGACGTAGCCAAGGGGGGGCACGGGGCCATGCCCCTGAACGAAATAAATTCACACTAGATAGAATGAGGATAATTCTGGAAAAACCTGACCTACCCCCCCCCCCCCTCCCCGGTCAGCAGTACATGGCTGAGGAGCAAAATGTGATTTCATACTAGATACAATGAGATTCTTTGAAAACCCGACCCTATCCCCCCTTCCCCCGGTCAGCATCATATGGCTGAGGAGCAAAATGTGTTTTTTCCAACGTGCCCCCCCCCCGAGCAAAATCCTGGCTACGTGCCTGTCCATCATAGTGTATAAATACGATAATACTCGTACGTTACTATATATCGTCATTTCTTCGGAGACGGCGTACCTCATCTCGACATGTGCCGGCATCCCAGGCTTTCTCCTAACTGCAGACTATTCTCAGCGATCGGTGCGCTTATGATCGGTAACCAGGCAGCAGCAGCAGCAGTAGCGGTCGCTCCGCGTCCCATTTGTTGCGCTCGTGGTTGGCCGGATGATTGGCCAGCACGCTAAGTACATAACGTTCCTGTCATTCCTTTTAGGCTGAAATTGCCAACAGGATGAAAAGCGCTGGTTCTATATCTCTGGATTGCCGACAAGCGGAAACATAATGCGAAATTTCACTCGTAAATCACACTCCCGGCAAAATTGCGCCGTGGACACCCACAACGTGGCAAAGGCTTCCACACGAAATTAACAGCAGGCTCAGGCAGCCGCTGCGTTTTTAACGGATCTAATGAAGCTTGATTAAAGGCCTTAACGCACTTGGATATGCATGCATGTGAGCTATTTTCGTCCAAGATGACGAAACGCGCTTTCCTACTCTGTATCACCACATGCTGCTGCTACCGCTTACCAGCATAATTATACATCAACGCTGTATATGCATTCGTTGATTAATTAACGAATGTTGTCTTCTTTCGTGGTAAGCACTTCTCAATCTCTATCAACTTGATTTATTTGACAATATGCTACTATTTTAGTGTAAGGCTTGTATAATCCAGTCGAAACAGAATCCATTTTAGAACAGTATATCCTAACAGAATCAACTCCAGCTCTTTTGCTCTATGTAGATTAGCTAGATTAGAATAGCTCAAGACCTGACTGAACCAATCACCTCATGCCGTAGTAGGCTTTAGAGTTTAGAACATTGTGCGTGTGTTTCAGATACGTGATAGTGGCCACCGGTCTGTGGCATAGTAGCCTTCATGACAATTTGCGTGTGTTTCAGATACGTGATCGTGGCCACCGGCTATTCTGTGGCATAGACCTTCAGCACAATGTGCTTGTGTTTCAGATACGTGATTCATTGGGCCACCAGGTCTGTGGCATAGAACCTTTCAGGACAAACGTTTGCGTGTGTTTCAGATACGTGATCCGGGCCACCTGTCTTGGCATTTAGAACCTTTCAGGGACAATGCGTGTGTTTCAGATACGTGATTCTGGCCACCGGTCTGTGTATAGAACCTTCAGGACAAACGTGCGTGTGTTTCAGATAGGTGATCGTGGGCCACCAGTTCTGTGGCAATTTAGAACTTTTCAGGTTACAACGTTGCGTGTGTTTTCAGATACGTGATCGTGGCCCACCGGTCTGTTGTATTAGATAAACCTTTCAGGACAACGTGCGTGTGTTTCAGATACTTGTATCGTGGCCACCGGTTCTGTTGCATTAGAACCTTTTCATGGACAAACGTGCGGTCGTTTCAGCTATACGTGATCTTTGTGCCACCGGTTGTGGTATAGAACCTTTAGGACAAACGTTGCGTTATTCTATATGTTGTGTTCAGTATATGATCGTTTGTATCGCTGGCCATTCAGTCTGTGGCATAGAAACCCTTTCAGGAAACAACGTGTCCCGTGTGTTTTCAGATACGTGATCGTGGCCACTGGCTGTGGCATAGAAAACCTTCAGGACAACGTGCGTGTGTTAGATACATGATCGTGGCCCACTGGTCTGTGGCATAGAACTCTCAGGACAACTGCGTGTGTATTCAGATAGCATATGTCGTGGCACCGGTCTGATGGCATGAACCTTCAGGACAACGTGCGTGTGTTTCAGATACGTGATCTTGGCCACCGGTCTGTGGTATAGAACCTTTAGGACAACGTGCGTGTGTTTCAGATACGTGATCGTGGCCATCAGTCTGTGGCATAGAACCTTCAGGACAACGTGCGTGTGTTTCAGATACGTGATCGTGGCCACTGGTCTGTGGTATAAACCTTAGGACAAACGTGCGTGTGTTTCAGATACGTTTGATCGTGGCCATCATTCTGTGGCCCATAGAAACCTTAGGACCAACGTTGCGTGTTTTCAGATACGTTGATCGTGGCCACCGCGTCTTGTGTATTAAGTAACCTTCAGGACAACGTGCTCCGTGTGTTTCAGAATTACGTGATCGTTGGCCAACCCGGTCTGCGGGCATAGTAGCCTTCAGGTCAATTTGCGTGTGTTTCAGCTACCCGTGATCGTGGCCACCGGTCTGTGGCATAGAACCTTCAGGCAACAATGTGCGTGTGTTCAGATACGTGATCGTGGCCACCAGTCTGTGGCATAGAACCTTCAGGACAACGTGCGTGTGTTTCAGATACGTGATCGTGGCCCACCGGTCTGCTTGGCCATAGAACCTTCAGGTGACAACGTGCGGTTGTTTTCAGATACGTTGATCTTGGCCACCGGTCTGTGGTTTATTAGAACCTCAGGACAACGTGCGTGTGTTTTCAGATAGTTGATCGTGGCCACCAGTCTGTGGCATAGAACCTTCAGGACAACGTGCAGTGTTTCAGATACGTGATCGGGCCCACCGGTCTGTGTTATAGTAACCTTCAGGATAACGTGCGTGTGTTTTCAGATACCAACGTGATCGTGGCCACCGGTTCTGCGCGCATAGAACCTATAAATGACAACGTGCTTGGCGTGTGTTTTCAGATACGTTGATCGTTGGCCACCGGTCTGTGGCATAGTAGCCATTCAGGACAACGGTGGCGTTGTGTTTTCAGATTTACGTGATCGTGGCCACTGGTCTGTGGCATAGAACCTTCAGACAACGTGCGTGTTTGCTTTCAGATTACTGATCGTGGCCACCGGTCTGTTTTATGGCATAGGAACCTTCAGTGAACAACGTGGCGTGTGTTTCAGATACCGTGATCGTGGCAACTGGTCTGGGCATAGAACCTTCAGCACAATGTGCGTGTGTTTCAGATACGTGATCGTGGCCACCGGTCTGTGGCAGGTGAACAAGCCACCAGTCGAGGGTGACGAGCTCATCCAGCACTACGACGACGTACCGGTGGACGCCGAGCGCTTCAGGGGGAAGAACGTGCTGATCCTCGGCAGAGGTGCGTCACTCAGACTCTCAGACGCTCAGACGCTCAGACGCTCAGACTATCAGACTCTCAGACTCTCAGAATCTCATACTTTCAGACTCTCAGAATCTCAGACTCTCAGTCTCTCATACTCTCAGTCTCTCAGACTCTCAGTCCCTCAGACTCTCAGACTCTCAGTCTCTCAGACTCTCAGAATCTCATACTTTCAGACTCTCAGACTATCAGACTCTCAGACTCTGAGTATCATAGACTCTCAGACTCTCAGACTCCCAGACTCTCAGACTCTCAGACTCTCAGACTCTCAGACTAAGGCTCACGCTTAGACTCAGACAGCTTGAAGAGGTCTTTTTCGGCTTGAGGGTCCCCGGACCTGCCGTCAACTTGAGGGGCCTGTAGTCAGCTTGAGGAGGCCCTCAGTCGGCCTGAGGGGCCCTTATTTGACCTGAGTAACCCTGTAAAGGGGTCCTAGTGTGCCTATGGGTTTTTCTGTCAGCCTTATGGGCTCTCGATCGACTTGATGGGGCTCTTGGTCGGCCTGAAGGAGAACTCTGTCGGCCTTAAGGATAAATTGGTCGGCCTGAGGAGCCATCGGTTGGCTCGAGTGGCTCTTCTTGGCCTGATCGGGCCCCAGGGTGTTCTGAAAGAGCATTGTCCGTGTCAGAAAGGCCCCGGTGGTCTGATAAGGGCCTCATTTGGTTTGAGACAGTATTTTCCAGATCTACGAACCTTAGGTTCCTTGTCGTTTTGAAATGATCTTTGTCAGGCCTGAGAAGGTCCTGTGCCTGTCTAAGAGGTACATTTGGTAGTTTATTTATTTATTTATTCATCAAATTGATCACGGGAGTTATCCCATTTACGATCAAAGTCAGATAAGATTGAAATACAGGAGATAAATACAATGAGGCACAGAATAAACATACATTAAGATTAAGATAGATAAAAGTGCAGTAAAAATGTGAGGTAAAATGAAATAAAAGTACCTAGTAATTAAAAACAGTATACATCACACACCATACTACGCACCAACCATCCACCATGAACTTCAAACTACAAGCCCAACTCTCTCGTCACCTGCCAAAAGGCGTGCTGTTTACCGTTACGTTTTTAAAAAGAATACAGCGAGTCGCAGGAAAAAGTCATCACCGTTAAACAGCTGTAAAACCTATTCATCTGCTTCGGCAGTCGGACAGAACAGGGGCCTTCGTCTCACAAGTTCTCCACCCTCGCGTATGGGACAGGCAAATACAAACTGCGAGTGGGTCGGGATGGAGCAGCCAACCGAAACACGATCGGCAAGAACACGAATAATTTGTCCCTGAAGACTCGAGCCAAAAACATCAAATCATGCTGGGTTCTCCTTTGCACCCAGGGGGAACAGAAAAGAAAAATGCCAAAAGGAGGCGACTGTAATTGAGAGTTTGAGGTGCACCAAAAGTGTGCGCAGAGATAACCATATTTAAAAATGTATGTTGAATTCGTTTCTATGCGATCCATTGTGGTTTCTTGGCGGCTCCACCCCATGACCACGCCTACCGAACTCCAGTACGGACTACATGGCACAGTATGCCGCGATGATTGGCTTTGCGGTCATATTGGTACATCGGCCGTCTTGGAACGTTCTGAAAAGTTACCATCCAAGGTGCCCGGGTTGGCCTTTTTGAACTACAACTTTCTACGTGGGCTGAAAAGTGAGTTTTTCTATCTAACAACAGACCTCCTAGATCCCTATTGCTGTCTACAGCTTCTAAAATTCTCACCATTAACGTATACCGATTAAATTGACGCGTTTCAGAAGTGATGCAGAGATATTTACATTTTGAAGCGTTTAAGGTTAAGGATGCCAGGTTTGACGACAATGCACAAGACGTCAAGATTCAAGCGAGTAAAGCTCCGCGTCAGTTACGTTAACAATCCGGTTGATAAAAGCTTCACATCATCATCATATTAAAAGGCAGTTTGTCCTATTTGGGCACGGGGAGATCGTTTGATAAAGAGCAAAGAGCAAAGGTGAGATCAAAACTGCCCTCGGGGGTCCTGATGTCAATAAGTCCATTTCCGACGTTTGGGCCGTTCAAAACAAAACTCGCTGCCGTCGCTCATTACAAAAAGTTACGAAAACCCAGGCAAGAGCCTAGAGCGCTTAAAAGAGAATCCGTTTTCGAGTTTATGGGTAAAAGGTAATGGTCTACCACTCTGAAACGCGGCCGAGTTAATCTGTATAGATACAGTCAAGCTGTGCACTATCGGATATAGCACTCCAAGCCGGGCGCGTAAACAACGTTGTAGATTGCTGTCACAGGAGCGGCGAGGACTGAAACCATGCTGTTTTTCTGACAGAGCCGGCTGGACATGAGCCAAAAATGGCCTCAAACGCCGATGCTCTCCGAGGACCTTCCGAATAGTGTAAGTAGTGATATTTGAACGGTAATTTTTGAAGCCAATCTGATCGAACCCTTTTTATGTATCGGAAACTTATGTTAGCCTCCTGTCACTTGTCGGAAAGGCGTCCCCCGAGGTTACAGACTGTCGGCAAATGATTCTCTATTGGGCACCGCAAGCTCAGTGCGCACATTCTCTAATAATGCGAGCGCTGACATTGTTCCGGTTCCACAGCTTTGTTTGGCTGAACAGATTGCAGTAAACGCATTACAGGCACCATCCGGCTATTGTCGATCGCAGTAAAACAAGGGTAAATTCATACTGGGGAGATCGGCAGCGTCCGGTATGCGGAGCAGCAAATTTCGCAACAAATGCACGGTTCAACAAATTTGCGCGCTCGGTGTCATTTGTCACAGTTTTGTTTCCGTCTAAAAGCACAGGAGACGTTTTTCGACCGCCCCTTACACATTTCACATAAGTCCAAAAACGCTTGGGGTTGTCACAAAAGTCGCCAGCGAGTTGTTTCAAATACTCGGAAAAAAAAGTTTGAGAGGACCTTCGATCGTCCAAGGGTGGTGGACGCTTTTGCGTCCTAAGAGAGACGTAAGTTCCCTCCGCTTTTTTAGAGGATCATCGGTCGACCAGAGATGACCCCTGTCCGGTCTGATAGGACCTTACGGTTGTCTAAGAGGGCAATTATTGTCAGACCTAAGAGGACCCCGTGGTAATCTGAGAGATCTCTCGATCATTCTGGAGAGCCCTTAGCCTGGCTGAGAGAGCCATTGGTCGGTCGGAAGCAGTTTTGCAGACCTGTAGTCGGAGTATGAGTCTATTGGATTAAGTAATTTGTGCCGATTCCAGCTGACATATGAGGATTATGCAAAGGCATCGGACAACAAAGTTTGCTGATGCGTTTTGATGGGCCGTTGGACACCAATGGCGATAATTTAGCATTTTACGGTTTCGAAATTGATGCTGCTGTGCGAAGTAGGACGACGATATTACTAGACTAAAAGTTGATATGACTAGTCAATATAAATTTCGTTTTCAGACGTTTTCACGATGGATTATTTTGCGCGAAATGTAACATTTTAAAATGTTTTAAATGTTTTAGTAGTAGCCGTTTTCACGATGGACTTATTTGCGAAAAAAATGACCCTCGCCCTACGGGGACCGTAGGGCGAGGGTAAAAACATTTTTTTCGCAAATTAGTCCATCGTGAAAGCGGCTACTACTAAAACACTTTAAAACATTTTAAAATGTTTTAAAACATTTCGCCCAAAATAACCCATCGTGAAAACGGCTAATAATGTGATCTTTTTTAATTGTATTTTCATTATTTCAGTTACCTATTTGTTTTTCCTTCGTAATTTTCTCCAATTTACATTTCTATCATTTTCAGTCAACGGGTAACGTGGTTTAACGGAACTTATAGCTTGATCCCAGGAATAAGTCAACATCACACCCACCTGCGTGGTAATGAGTGCACAGCAGCACATACTAATAAGCGTGCAAATATATGATCAATGAAGATTAATTGAAGATAATTCCAAATTATCAAATAGTAATGAAGAGATAATGCAGCTGACGACATTCATGTGACTCACTTCTCAGAAAACGCGATCGGCCAACTACCCTAATGCATAAGGAAGTGACGGTATTCCGCATAAAGAGAACAACATAAACTGATGATATCATTCATATATTTGCTTCTAAAACTAGTCCAATCATCGAGAAACATGATCAAGTATGATGCTGCCGGATCGCTGTAAAACAATCATAGATTCCTCATCGTGTTCGAGAATTTTAAATGACATCGCTGATAAGAATAAATTAGACACCATAACATAAGTAACCTAAATACAATCCGATTATTATATAGTCGTGTCGTCTAAAATGCTTGTCTCCAAGCATGAAAACATTAATAATAAGAAACGGTAAATGCCTTAAAGTGGTGCCGCTTTTGCCCCGCTATTCGCACGTATAGCACATAGTTATTCTTATTCAATGACGAAAACGGATCGCAATTGAAGATGTCATAGCTAATAGGGCTGATCTGGTATCCTGGCGCTAAGATTCTAAATATCGGATCGGCTCGGAATAACACAAGATGCCATAAGAACATTATTGCATGAATTCGCAGTTAAACGTATAAATCTCACACATCTAATGAAATGTACCGCAATAAAAATTACGACAAAGGGGATATGTGACCTCACAACTCGATTGCGTTGACTATTAAGCGTGACAGATTGCCTCACAAAACCACCGCCTCTGCTAGGCCCATTGTATTCCAATTTTGGCACAACACGTGTATATCAATTATAGAAAAAGTCACAAAGTTTCAAGATGCCATGCCAATCGGTGTGGGAGCGACAAGCAAAAACACTGGCGTGGGTGCCTCCCTAGCAGGGAATAGGGTTAAATTCCACCGTTGACGTCCGAATATAAGGTTAACATAGTTAATCTCATTAGGTTGATTCGCAAGACTCATCATCACCCAAAATGTGATGTGTGCGCATCATTCTCTAATCTGATGAATGCGTTTGTGTTTCAGGCAACGCTGCATTTGAAACGGCGTCCAACATTTCCGGTCACACAAACCTGGTGCACATGGTGGCCCGGAATCGGGCGCGGCTCGCCTGGAGTACTCACTATGTGGGAGATCTCAGGTGCGTCACATTGAACAATGACAGTAAGTGGTGTGTTGTGGACGTAGGGAAAAGTAACAAATCACGGGGGAAGCGTATGGTTTTGCCAATTGGTACCCACTGTTTTTCTAGGCTAGTGACGCTTGACTGCTTCTGCTAAATACCTACGGGCTATTTGTGATAGCCATGCTCTCTAAGGAATATAGTACATGTATGAAGTCGCATTTAGTAGTCAAGTAGCACCGTTGCTTAATTTCGTGCTTATCGGTGACGTCCCCCTCTCAGAACGATTTGATAACCTCACTGGGTCTCATGGCCGCCGGCAGGGCAATCAACAACAATCTGCTGGACACCTATCAGCTGAAGTCGCTCGACGGTCTTCTGGAGACTGATCTGCAGGAGATCCGACTTGTGCGCCACAAAGGTCGCATCCACGTGCGGCCAGCCGGCGGCGGGGGCACGCCGCGAACGCCACGGCCGCGCACTGTGCATCGGACTGTCGTGACGTCACTTAACAGCACAGTCAATGGCGGCGGGGGCGGGTGTGGAGCAGAGCGGGAATTCTGCTCGCCGTGGAGAGAGAGGGAGGAGGAGGAGGAAGACAAAGAGGAAGAGGAGCAGGAGAGAGAAAGAAGGGCGTCTGATCCGTCAGAAGTGCAGGACAACTTCTCCATGAGAGATGGCTATGATGACGTCATCGGGTGCCTTGGATTCAAGTTTGATTTTTCAATTTTTGATAGGTAAGTACGCAGTCTAGGGTGTTTCATTTTGCACTCGTTGTTCGGAATCAATTGGCCCCCTAGGTTTCCTGGTCGTTTTTCATCTGATCCGAAATGAAATCGTTTTTGCGCAAATGAGTTGAAGATGTCTCATTTGCCTTTTTGGTTGGATTCTCGCCCTTTCCGGTCATCTAAGGTTGATGGATTAGTCAGGAATGCGATCAAATGCAAGAATAAAGTGTGTTTTCGTCATTCAAGAGCTAGTGACACATGTGCTGTAAATTAGTACACAGGTCATGTCAGGTCAACTGACCGTGACGCATTCTTAGTCATGGTGCTCATTTTTCAACATTGCGTTAAGGAGACAATAGATTTTACGTTATGCATAGATAGGGAACGATTATATCAACAATCGTTCGAGTTCTAGAACAAGGGGATCAACAACAAGTTTTTCAACAAAATGTGTATCTGAATGCCACCTTCGACTCGAAAATGTTTTAAAATATATATATATATTATTATGTTTTATTCCAATATATAGGCCAACTTGTGTTCTTAATCGTTTTCTCAACGATAGATCAAAACAGTTTTGGGCATTTTGAGAGATTTATTGTGCTTCATATTTATTATTCCCTTAAAAAAAANCACCGTTATTCCGTCAACGATTACTTTTGCCCATTGAGCAGTTGATTGTAATGCAACAACTAACCTATTAGCTACAATGTCAAAGTAAATAGTTTTTCAAAAATACAATTATATTTGTTTTATGATATTCGGTTATATGGATCTAATGAAAAAAATTATCGAAAAACAATCTGTCGAAGGACCGATGACAGTCACAAGATAAAAATGGATCTGGTGTGAGTCAGACTGTATAATTAATACAGTACGATCGGACTGTACGTAAACCTAACAGAGAGACGACAAAATGTATTTAAAAATCATCCGTTGACGGGCCGATGGACGTCAGCAGATCAAAATGAATCCGGTGTGAATCAGACTATCATTGATATAGTTCAATCGAACAGTAACATTGATACAGTCCAATCACACTGTATCTTTGATCCAGCCCGATTCATACCGGATCCATTTGATTCGGCTGACAGCCAGTCGGTCCGTTGACGGATGTTTTTAACTTACATTTTGTCGTCCTTCTGTTATTTATACATACAGTGCAAGTGGACTGTATTAATTATACAGTATGATTCACACCGGATCCATTTTTATCTTGTGACGGTCATCGGTCCTTCGAAAGATTGTTTTTCGAGACATTTTTTTCATCTGTGTTAGATCCATATAACCGAATATCCTAAGATAAATGTAATTGTATTATTTAATAACTATTTACCATGACAATATAGCTCATTCGTTGTCGTTGCATTATAATCAAATATGCAATGGACAAAAGGCAATCACCGAAGAAATAACGGTGGGTCAATGGAAATTTGTTGTGAACCTAGCTTCAGTAAAACTAGCTTAAAAACCGAATTTATAACATTTTAAGCGCTTGCAAAAACATTGCAGCTGGTCATAACGATCTCATGCAAGCTACAAGCTTATACCATATACGGTTTATAACGGATGGTCAACAAAGTTCCTACGTTCGTTTGTGTGAATCTATCTTCAGGCAACGAACAGCTTAAAACCAATTTTTATAACATGTTAAAGCGCTTGCAAAAAACATGCAGCTGGTCAAAAACGATCTTCATGCAAAGCTATAACGGTCCTTACTCAACATCGACAGCACGAGCGTCGCATCTCGGGCTCTACCAAATGTCTCGGATTCATATAGATACTTGAATAAGTGACCTCTGCCTCATTTTCGGCTTCCATATAATGTTTATTAAGAAATAATAAGCATAAAGCACAGCTACATCGCTCAGCTATTTTACAAATGCCCAAAAACTGTTTGTATCTACTTGAAAAACGAAAAAGACAAAGGTTGTCTATATACTGCGAATACAACAGCAATAATAGAGCTATATTTTTTAACATATCGAGTAAAAGGTGGTAGACAGCTAGCGCCTTTGTTCAAAAAAAACTTGTTAAATCCTTTATCAGAATTCGATATGGTTGTTGATATGCGTTCCTTTATGCATGTTAAGTAAAAACTTAGATAGCCTTCCTGAACCAAAAAATATGAATGAGCATCTAACATGACTTACGAAATGCGGTCACAGGTCAGTGACCTGACATGACATCTGTATAATACGAGCACATTGTTTCATTAAGCATATCTTGATAACGAAAACACATTTTATTTAGCATGTGATCGCATTCCTGCGCACTGTATCCATCAAATGCTTAGGATGACCGGAAGGGCGAGAATGCCAACAAAAAAGGCAAATGAGACAACCTTCGGACTCATTTGTGGCAAAAACGGATTTCATTTTCGGAATCAGAATGAAAAACGGAGCCAGGAAACCTAGGGTGCCAATTGATTCCGAACAACGAGTGCAAAATGAAACACCCTACTATGCAGCCACAGCCATAGCCACAGCCATGATCTAGAGATTTTCCAGTCCGGCCCACCCCATTAGCCATGGAGTCGGCCAGCCATGGGGATAACCGCCCCATGTATAACTCTATAAGTGACCCAACTTCCAAATAAGTTTGAGGTCATGCCATGAACACAGTTTTTAAGGAATCGATATCAAACTTTTAGGATTGCATAAGTCATCAGTATCTAAAAAAAATATTATCTCGTTTTTTATATCGGTGACCTAAAGCCGGATCATTTTGGTGACCTCCCCATTATAAGTCAATGGATAAATATTCAAATCCTTTTTTCGAGGAAATCAGTCCATTTCATTCTGGATAATGTAATCATAGAATGTTATGTATCATCCAAGTACAGGTCTTGTTCGGTGACCAATACGGGGTCATCTGAGGCCATCCGAGGTCACCAACATCTTGTCGTCAATAACTCTGGACATAATGCAGATAGAGAAGTGCAACTTTCGCCAATGTGCTTGTCTTCTCGAGATACGTCTCCTAATATGCAACATTAGCTACTTGGGTCACCACTTGACCTTACACTGTGGTAATTGTTTTAAGTTGACCTAAATGATACAAAATTAACAAATTTCAAAGCGCCTTGACGAGACAAACACGATGGCGTAAAATGTATTGCGTTATCTTTATTAGGCAAGAAGTTATTTGCACAAATATTTGTAAATCAGTGTTTTTTATTTAATGACCTCAAGAACCTTAACTATTGACTTGAGGTTAAATTTGAGGACAACTAAGTCCATTGCAAATTTCAATGGTTGACGATTTGTACCGTTTTTTTTTCTACATGTAGATGATAGAGCGGCTTAGCGGCAACTTCGTGCGCTTTTTGAAGAAGTTTTGAAAATATCATAACAGCTAGGCACAATGGCGGATCCATGGGGCATCAAGGGCAAATGCCCCCAATCCGCCTGAAATCAGCGCAAATTTACACATTTACTGATGTAGAAGGACATCTACGCAACTTTTACGAAGGTAAGCTTATTTTAAAACGTCTGGCAATGCATAAGGAAGCAAAAAGCGAAAAGGGAACGTATTTTCATGATTTTTGTGGGGTGATGCCTGTCTGTCAGCTGAGGACCGTCCTGGAGCTGCAGCGGACGTCAGATGGAGGCCCTTGATTCGCGAAGCGGAGCGGAGTTGTCGTTGTTGTTGTTGTCGTTGTCGTCAGAGTGGTTGTCGAATGTCGATGCTGCGCCCCCTCAGGATCTTCTTCAGGTTTATGGAGACGTTCTGTAGACGGAACGCGTCTGTCAAGAGGTCTCCATACAGCCGGACGAAGATCCTGAGCCGGGCACAGCATTCGACAACCATTCCGAACCGACGATCCGAAAACGACAACGACAACGACAACGACAACGACAGCGACAACTCCGCTCCACTTCGCGAATCAAGGCGCCTCCATCTGACGTCCGCCTGCAGCTCTCCAGAACGACACGGGACTGTCCTCCTGACAGGACTTGAAGTCGATCCCAGTATGCCAGCAAGAAGTCATGCACCTGCGATCGACTGGGGGAGGTGGGGGATGTACAATCCTAAGTAGCATTATGCTGTTTTTGTATTTATGCTTCAGAGGTTTGTTATTTCGACACGACCACTAGCCATTTTCCAGACTGTGCACCAGTGAAGTGTTTTCTCTGATTGCGGCTGGTGCGGATGGCTGACTGTGACCTGGCCTGTGACCGCACAGTCAGCTGACTGTGACCTGGCCAAGGCCAGTCTGTTTTGTTTACGTCCCACTGTTGCACTGCCCCGTACTTCAGGCTGACTGTGACCTGGCCAAGGCCAGTCTGTTTTGTTTACGTCCCACTGTTGCACTGCCCCGTACTTCAGGCCAAATAATACAAGTCCAACGTGCAACCGACCGTTTCCACTCAGCTCGATCAAAACAGCCTGACGATGCTTGCACGCGCAGCGCACGAGCAAATAGCTGCCGTCTGTGGTAACATGCCCTGTCTGTGGCACAGGTCAAGTTGCGTTGTGATGAGAATGTTCCGAGCCTATATGACCCATTTTAATGAAACATATGATTACAATTAAGGAAATAACACTGAGCTTGTTCGATTATTCAAACGTAAAGGTAAATGGGTCAAAGTTGGGACATTCGTTCACCCCATGCAGTGGCGCACGCAAGGGGGGTCAAAGGGGTCAGCTACCCCTCCCCCCCGAAATTTATTAGGGTGCCCGCATCAAAATTTACCCGTATTCTGGCCATATACTTGCCAGGGCCCATATACTTGTTTTGGTGGTGCCTGATTGAGGCAGAGGCCCGGTGCTGACAAAAGCGTGATATGGGGCCCGACCAGGACAAGGGCCCTGTCCTTGCATATTCTTGATGCAGTCCCGTTTCAGATAGGGGCCCGGTCTTGATCAAGCGCCCAATCGAGGCACGCCCGGTGCTGGCAGAGGCGTGGCATGGAGTCCGGTCACAACATGGCCCGGCCCTTGCATATTCTTGATACGAGCCCCTTTCTGGTAGGAGCCCGGTCTTGGTCAGGTTCGATCGAGGCAGGGGCCCGGTGCTGGCAGAGGCGTGACATGGGGCTCGTTCAGGACCACGGCCAGGTCACAACAGGGCCCCGCTCCCTGCGAATACTAGCTGGGTTGCGTGAGGCGCAGCAGGTGCTGCCATCTGTGCCGCTGTGCGCGGTTCAAGCTTGATCTGACAGTCGCCGGGGGCGCTGTGGGGCTTCGTTCCGCCGACCGGCGCGGCGGCGGAGCGGGCCACCGCCTGGCGGCAAGGCGGGCCGCCACCTGGCGGCAAGGCGGGCCGCCACCTGGCGGCGAGGCGGTCATTCTGGCGGCAGCTACACGGCGCAACTGCTGGATGTCCCGCTCATAGTTTGCTCTACCATACGCAATTTTTGTAGTCATGACACGATGTGGCTGTGTTGTGCGCATTGAGTGAAAGTCGACCGGTCGAAGTATTTGGCCTGGACATGCTGTGCTGGTGTCGCCGACGATATGAGATTGCCTGATAATCGTGTTCCCCGTGAGAGTGGGAATGAGAAACATATGGATGATACCTGTTGGAGTGAGCTTGCAGAATGTCAAGTAGTCGGAATTCGCGCCAGTGCAATGTGTGTACTGAGTGTAAGGATTTTAGGAGTCATTGTGGTATATCATCGTGACGATATATGCGTACGTGTGCAAATCGTGACGATGTGTGTGTGGTGGTGTAAAACCAAAATTGGCGTGGCATGATGTCATTAAATGGTCATTATCTCCCAAAGCGCTTCAAAAATTTCCTAGAATTTATTGGAACGGACGTTGAATTGATGTTGGACAAGGTAGGTACTACAAGTTTCACGTCCACCATAGTTTGTGGGTTATTGAGAATATCCGGGAGGGGCAGATTATGCCCCCCAGCGGGGCGCAGGTTAATATGCTGGAAGCAGCGACAGTGTTACCTGGACACAGCTGAGCGTCTCATCAGCTCTGCGGTTCAGAGAGAAAAAACGACTTCGCGAGCTTTCACCAGGACTTCAAGCGACCTCACCAGGACTACAGCGCGCTCACCAGGACTTCAGGGCCTCACCAGGCTTCAGCGAAGCTACAGGACTTCAGCGAGCCTCACCAGGACTTCCAGCCGAGCCCTTCTACTATGGACTTCACCGAGCCTCAACCAGGACTCGCAAGCATCACAGGACTTCAGGAGCCTCACCAGGAACTTCAGCGGACCTCACCAGGACAGCTGACTATACGTGGTTGTATGTTGCTGGTGTTATGTTTTGTTTGTTTTTTTATACGATGATCCACCAAAACAGGTGTAAATACCCACTGACAGGTGAAGTCATAAGATGTAAAAACAATAAATAAACATACACAGCACGTCACTCAGTAGGCTGAGGTCACCACTTACTCTCCGATTGTACATATGCGCATTATACTCTTTCTTGAACTTGGGACTGTGCAGCCTACATGATGTCACGATTAGCGTCAAAGAAAGCATTGCAAGAACCTCGAAATGCGACATGAGCACCCGTATTTGACAGTGTTGACTCGGGCATACGGAGTATTAAACAAAATCTCTGGTGTCGTAAGCTGCACCAGCCAGCGGAAATGTAATACAACACAGGAATGGCGAGTCGATGACGTGACGATGGAATTTAACGAAAGGGGGGGGGGGGGGGGGGGGGGGGGGGGGGGGGGGGGGGGGGATGAACCCAGATATCTAGCTGCTTCGTCGGGCTGCAAGAGTGCCCACCTCCAAAAAAAAAAATCCATGAGCTCCCGTACTGGAGTTGGGCCCTGTACTCGGCATCCGGCACACATCACATCAATACTATGCTGAACGACGCTCAATCCGTTCATGTGCACCTCAGCCCTCCACCCCACACCACGCTACAAAACTCCAGAATAGATCTCACATTTGCACAGTCTTGATCATTGGATCTCTACTCTCTTTTTTGAATGACGGCATGTTTGCCAGTTCTGCAATGTACCTCATCAATTAGACCAAATGCCTGGTTGGCTTGCGCAACTGTGGCGTCCTTACATGGTCACCGAAAGTAAGCTTCTCGTCAAGAAGGACACCCAGATCTCGCATTACAGTCACTCTTTCGAGTTGCACTCTGTTTGCGGGTGTTTATGTTTCGTTGTTGATGTTGCTAGCATTTTTGCGTGACTTACAGCTATTTGTGCATTTATGGAACTAAGGCATCGCCGAAACGTTATCTATATGGAAATATATGACAATTTGTCCTGAGCAGAACTGTAATTTGTGCCGGAAGTGCCGGAAATGAGCAACACAGCAGAGCGATATTTTAATGGCGGATGTTCACACTTTCTATGTAAAATAAATCAGTTGAACCTAAGCGACCGCATAAAACCACCCATTTTAATTTCTTGTCAGTGCAAGTTCCACGCAGAGCCTTGCACAAATTTAAGTTCACATTTAATTTCACCCTGGCCTTGGTCGGGTGTTATTTTACCCCCCTGAGTTTTTTTTAATAGCGGGAAAAGGCGTCACGCAGCGCCGCCATATTTTACACAACTATTCGGGCAACCTGTACTTTGTGAAAGCGTTGATCCAAGGTCATTACAGGTCATGTCACAAGGTCCAGTCAAGTGACTTGCATAAGATCATAAGTACCTACAAACTTTATAGTTATATTTTTATAATCGTTGATGGCTAAGGACAGGTTGATTTTGCGACCTCCCCATTATAATTAAATTTAGAAAATATACAAATACTTCCTTTTCCGAGCATATGCATTGTACCAGAGCAATTTGTCAAAATCATGATATTTTTAAGCGATCTACGTTAGGCTGCCGTTCATCAACAACAGCATAGTTTCAAAAATCACAAGCGTGACGCGGGCCTCCAAACTACCAATCAAAGTGGCCTGGATCAACCAGAACACGCTGAAGAAGCACTTGGTAGATCGGGTTTGAAACAACACCCTGTCATCGGCCGCTCAACACATGTCACGCGTGTCAAGCCGGGCTGCAGACAATTTTGTCACACCAAGAATGTTGTGTACGAGAATGGAGTGCAGTCTGTGTGGAGATAAATACTGTGAGAAAACCAGTCGTCCAGGCGCTGAGGTACATTACGAACATCTGCCGAACCTACGCCTAACAAGAAAAAGTAGGGACAGACTAGGGCTTTAATTGCGAGGCCACACCACCACCAACGGACACAACGCAGCGCGCGCACCGTCGTGCGCGAAATTGAAGCACCGAGCAGACAGGCGGACGCGGAGTCTTATATACCCGCATGAACCACTGGCTGACGATAACACCTCCTGGCGCTTCTTCCAGTGGGAAAATACCATCGCATGAGTCGTCGGCTAAAATTTCTTAGTTTGTATATATGAGATGGTAGTGTTTGTTATAACTATGTAATTAATCAAGTTGGAAATGATCACCAACGTGGCAATGTTTATGTATGTTTTTATTTTATTTTTGCAGCGACGGTGGCATAAGATGGGAAATGGAGCATTCGTTATAAAAAAATCAAGATTGAAAATGTTGTAATAATGAGGGCTTGATTCTTGAATTTGGGCCAATGTTGATGTAAGATTGCCGTGTTGGTTATCATTTCCATTTTTATTAAAGTAGTAATATTATTTTATATGGTAGTATGTAAATATTTTCAGAAACTTCGCTGCTCAGAAGATAGACAGAACAACTAGCATGAGGCATAGTAAAGATGAAACAAGGCATGTACTATTGGTTCCAAAATAAGCGTCCCGCTGGATTGGCCGGCACAGCAGTTAAAGGGAATA
>VOPJ01006548.1:0-26649 GCA_014673585.1 Semibalanus balanoides
CAGACGGCGTTTTTGGCGCTATACGTCTTAATGGCCCGGTCAGCGACGCGTTTGTCGCGTTCGGCGAGACAACAGCGTGATGGATCGCCGCCGCCGCGCCATGGTTGCCACAATCGTCGCGCTGTAAGGCAGCTCGATGCCTGGAACCGGACCTCTTAAGCAATGGCCGTTTATTACTCATCGATTTAGTCACAAGCCGATGTCTGACTCTGTACAACCGAACTTTCCAACCAGTGTAAACCTGCAGGCGATGATGATGATTGGGGCTCCGAGAGGCGCCGCGACCATGTAGCTGACCACGAGGAGGGGAGGTTATTTATGAGGCGTGTTAAAAAAGTTCAGTGACTGAGGGATTTCGTTTGATATGACGATAAAAACTTCAGTGGTTTACTTGGATATAGGAATAATGGTAAGCAGCACTGTACCGCGGCGGTGGTTGTGGCGGTGGCGGTGGCGGTGGCGGTGGCGGCGGTGGCGGTGGCGGTGGCGGTGGCGGTGGCGGTATTGAGGCTTCACGACCACGTGACTGCCGTCCTTTACAGTCGGGATCTCTCAAGCCGACCGAAGCGGGGAAGCCGAGTGACCTAGCCAGTAGCTACACTCGAACCTGGAACACACAGATTCCAAGCCGAGCGCTCCACAATCTGAGCCACCATTTCAGTGCGACTGGGGACAGCCAGTGTAGGTGACAGCAGGTCGTTCCGACCGAAAAGCGGTTGATAACCGGCGGTGCGGCTGGGAGCCGACAGAGAGGTTCAGAGCTGGCATAGTGCAGCCCAGCGCGGGTCAGTCGGACCAGAGGAGGAAGCGGACCGGTCGGCGGCGTGACGGGTGTGTTGCAGCGCCGTCCGGCGTCACGCGTCACGCGTCACACTGCGCCGTCACGCGTCACACTGCTCTGGCCGGGGACCGGCAGCTGCAGCGGCCGCCCGGAAGCGTCACTGTCACACCAGCGGTGATTTATGGTCTGGTCAGCCTCAGCTGCCGCCCGAGTGGCCGGACACAGCGAGACATGTAGACGGACACAGCGGGATAGCAGAGGTGTCGTATCCCAGTCAGCAGGTAGATACATACAGCCCTGAGCCCGACACAGCGGGAGAGCAGAGCTGTCGTATCCCGGTCAGCAGCTAGATACATACAGCCCTGAGCCCGACACAGCGGGATAGCAGAGGTGTCGTATCCCGGTCAAGCAGCTAGATACATACAGCCCTGACGCCGACACAGCGGATAGCAGAGGTGTCGTATCCCGGTCAGCAGCTAGATACATACAGCCCTGAGCCCGACACAGCGGGATAACAGAGGTGTCTAAGGTGACACACCGGAATAGCCAGAGGTTTCCCGTACCGACAAAAACCGGGACCGTAGCTGTGTTCAGCCAGCCACTGATTGGGGCAGTGTCCCGTCACGACCCGCCACGCGTCACAGAGACGAGCACACCGGGATAACGAAGGTGTCGTCTCAGGACAGGGATAGCGGAGATGTCCTGTTCCGGGACACACCAGAAAACAACAGCTATCGTGTGCCGGTCAGCAGCCGGACATACCGGAACACTAGACGTGACCTGTCCCGGTAACGGTAAGAGACGGGGTAACACACGACACGAACACAGCACTGTTAGATCGACTAGCACAGAATAATATTGAACTGACCAAAGGCGCCATGATGACACGATGGCAGAACTTCGGCCTAAAACATTAGACGGAGAGGAAATCAGTTATATGGCCACAACGAGTTGAAGGGTTCACTTTAAATGGGCCCAGACGGGGTTGTGGCCATTTATACAACGAAAGGCAGCGATGTCCTGACTCGAGCAATATACCAGCAAATGAAGTTGGTTAATAAAATAGAATGTTGTGGTTTGACTTACCCGATTTCTGAAACAATGGAAAGGGTTTGAACCCCCCCCCCCCACCCCTTGCGGTTTTATTCCAGATTACGAAAAACAGCGGCACGTAGCGCCGCAAAATTTAGTTTAAACTTATCACTGATCCTTTCCAGTTCCACACATTGTGTTAAAATTTGAGTTTCGTGTCGGATCGGGTCAGGTCACCAGGTCAGCTCAAATGACCCCGCCTCCAAAAAGTTGGCGGTCGTGCCATGACCACAAAAACTGCGGGATCGATATCAAACTTTTAGGATTGCATGAAGCTATCAGTATCTACAAATCATTTATATTGGAATTTTGATATCAATGACCTGAGGTCAGGTAAATTTCGTGACCTCCCATTATGAGCCAATGGAGAAATAATCAAAACTTCCTATTTCGAGAATATCAGTCCAATTCCTTCTGGATAATCATCATAGGATATTGTTGATGATCCAGAGCAGGTTTTGTTCAGTGACCCATACGGGGTCATCTGAGGCCATCCAAAGTCACCTGCACTTTTTCGTCAATAACTCTCGACATAATGAAGATAGAGAAGTACAACTTTCACCAATGTGTTTGTCTCATCGAGACACGTCTTCCAGTATGTAACATGACCTACTTGGGTCACCACTTGACCTTGACTTGATTTTTTTTTAGTAGACCTAACATGGTCAAAATGAACATATTTAAAAGCGGCTTGACGGGACAAACACGATGGCGTGAACACTTGAACAGTATTGCGTTATCTTGATTAGGTAAAAAGTTATTTGCATATTTTTTGGGCAAAAAACATTTTTTTCTTTGATGACCTCTAGAGCCTAAACTGTTGACCTGAGGTCAAACTTGAGGACATACCTTCGATTGAATTGTAATGGTGGCAATTTTTTTTCCCGACTTTTTTTTCCCGAGCTAAGCATAGTTTTTCTAGATATTTATAATGGGGGTTTCTGGAGCCCGACGTTCTTATACTGGAAAAACTTTGACCTTTGATGCACGTCTGGTGACCTTCAATTTTGACCTGAGCAAAAAAAATAAAAATAAATAAAGATTCTGACGTTTCGAACAATATTTTTGTTTTGGTTCTAAGTTTGGTCTAGGAGACGAGTTAAAACGGGGGGGTTCAAACACTACTCAGTAGGGCGTGGAAAATCCCGAGGCCCGGTGGGGCGCGGGTTAAATGTCAATAAGGTAATGGGGATGAGAAGTTGAAATGCTATACAAAGGATTATTGTATTGTCTCGAGTTGTAGCATAGTTTTCCTCCTGCTAATCTATCGTATGTGACCGTTCTCGCCTGAGGCGCCTCGCGACCTAGGTTAGTGCTTTCGGGCTCGATGCTGATTGGCGGGTGAGGAGCGGTGGGAGGAGCTATGGAGTGTTCAACGAATGAGCAAACGAATAATTGTACTCCATGCCACGAAAAAGTGTTGGTATCACCGGGGATGACATTTCCTAGTGATGCCATCCCCAGGATTCACCGATAATTACCAATGGAATTCGGTCACACTGGGTGGTGTCTCTTAAGCCATAGGGCATGATGCCTGCTAGGTTATACAATATACGGTCTCCATAAAAATAAAACACTTATCAATCAGAGCATCGCGTACAAATACAACATCGCGATGTGACAACAGGCCACCAGTCTCAAATAGATCAATACTAGTGCTAACCCGTCCGCTCCACTGGGTGATTACAGGTTGAGTGGTGTTGCAAGCTAGTGATAAGCAATAAAGGATTGATAACCCGTACTACCCGTGGCACACCGTCGTACCTATAATGCACTTTTGTACCCGTCATACACCCGAGTCTCCTGGATGGTGTCTCGTATCTCCTGGATGGAAGCATACCCTACCGAAAAGAACCCCCCCCTCCCATCCCTCCCCACCAAATAAGCCCGTGTCCTATGTAACGCACTGCTGATTCGCTGGCACCTCCGGGATGGAGGTATCAGGCATCCGCACCAATTCAGCACGTGAATTAAGTGGGACTGTGTGAACAGACAGACAGACAGACTTTCTTTAAATAGTAAGTTAGACTAGTGGCTTGGCTCGCTTCGCGTCGCAGTCCCTGTAGAATCATACATTTGCCTGGATGGAGGTTCTGAACACTTGCTGAATGAAGATTCTGAACACTTGTATGGAGATTAGGAACACTTGCTTAAGACATGCTAGAAACTTGCTGAAAAACTGGCTTCGGCAACCAGACCTGCAAGCTTTAAGACAAAGGCGCTGGGCATGTTATTGGCCGGACCGACCCATTCAAATGACATCGATTTTGACCAGACATCCCTCTGTCACATCAATAACATTGACATACTACAAGTTTCCTTACAACGTAGCCTTGACACCAACCCATCATATGGCCGGGAATGGAGTCCGCCGAACCTCGCAATGACGTTCAACCACCACAAGCAGCACTCGGTGGTCAACCACATCCGTGAAACTCGGAATCAGAAACACCGGGGTGTCATAATCCTCTCTGTATTTTTGATGACTACATGCATGACACTCTTTTCACAAAAGACAGTCTCGTAAAAATCGTCACAACATAGAATGCATTAAGTTTTACATATGCATCAATCAGGAAGACGAACCTTCTGCGTGTATTTTTTACTGTAAACCGCACATGGTTTAATTGAGATGATTGAACGGTCTTGCAATGCCATAAAATAATTGACATTGGAATCTCAACTGACGGAGGGCTGCGTCGCTGCTGAGCTTAGGACGTGACAAAGAGAATGGGAAGTCGGGGACAGGTACAGGGACAGGTACAGGTACAGGTACAGGGACAGGGACAGGGACAGGTACAGGTAGCGAGAGCGAGAGAGCGAGAGAGCGAGAGAGCGAGAGAGCGAGAGAGCGAGAGAGCGAGAGCGAGAGCGAGAGAGAGAGGAGAGAGATGAGAGAGAGAGAGAGAAGAGAGGGAGAGAGAGAGAGAGAGAGAGAGAGAGAGAGAGAGTGAGAGAGAGAGAATGAGGAGAGGGAGAGAGAGAGAGTAGAGAGCGCGAGAGGAGCCCGAGAGAGCGATGAGAGCGAGAGATGCGGCACGGAGCGCGAGAGAAGAGAGAAGAGCGAGAGAGCGAGAGAGAAGAGAGAGATGGAGAGAGAGAGAGGATAGAGAGAGAGAGGCAGATAGGAGAGAACAAGAGAGAAGAGGAAGAGAGCAAGAGAGCAAGGGAGAAGTGCGAGCAGGGGAGGCAAGGGGAGAAGATGAGCAAGAGAGCAAGACGAGCAAGAGAGCAAGAGGAGCAAGAGAGCAACCGGAGAGAAGAGAGAGAGAGAGAGAGATGAGAGAGAGAGGAGAGAGAGAGAGAAGAGAGAGAGAGAGAGAGAAGAGAGGAGAGAGAGCGAGCGGAGAGAAGAGAGAGAGAAGCGAGAGAGCGAGAGAGAAGCGAGAGGGAAGCGGGAGAGAGCGAGAGAGCGAGAGAGCGAGAGAGAGAGAGAGCGAGAGAGGAGAAAGAGCGAGAGGAAGCCGAGAGAGCCGAGAGAGAGAGAGAAGAGAGACGCGAGAGCGAGAGCGAGAGCGAGAGCGGAGCGGAGAGCGAGAGGGAGAGCGAGAGCGCAGAGGAGAGCGAGACGAGAGCGAGAAGCGAGGAGCGAGAGCGAGAGCGAGAGCGAGGCGAGGCGAGAGCGACGAGCGGAGCGAGAGCGAGAGCGGAGCGAGAGCGAGAGGAGAGCGAGAGCGAGAAGCGAGGCGAGAAGGAGAGCGAGAGCGAGAGCGAGAGCGAGAGCGAGAGCGAGAGCGAGAGCGAGAGGCGAGAGCGAGAGCGAGAGCGAGAGCGTAGAGCGAGAGCGAAGCGAGAGCGAGAGCGAGACGCGAGAGCGAGAGCGTGAGCTGAGCAGCGAGAGCGGGAGCGAGAGCGAGAGCGAGAGCGGAGCGGAGCGAGAGCGAGAGAGAGAGAGAGAGAGAGAGAGAGGAGAGAGAGAGAGAGTAGAGGAGAGAGAGGGAGATAGGGATAAGGGAGGGAGCGGGAGAGGAGAGGGAGACGAGGGAGAGGGAGAGGGAGAGAGAGGGAGAGAGAGATGAAAGGAGAGAGAGGGGTAGAGAGAGCCAAGAGAGAGTCAGCGAGAGAGGAGAGAGAGAGCGAGGAGAGAGAGAGAGATGAAGCAGTAGAGGAGGCGAGAAGCGAGAGCGAGAGCGAGAGCGAGAGCGAAGGAGTGAGAGCGAGAAGCGAGAGCGAGAGCTGAGAGCGCAGAGGCGAGGATGCGAGAGCGAAGAAGGCGAGAGGGAGCGCGAGAGGCGAGAGCGGGAGAGCGAGAGCGAGAGCCGAGAGGGCGAGAGCGAGAGCGGGAGCGAAGAAGCCGAGTAGGAGTAGCGAAGAGCGAAGCGAGAGCGAGAGCGAGAGGGCGAGAGCGAGATGCGAGAGTCGAGAGCGAGAGCGAGAACGAGAGCGAAGACAGCGAGAGCGGAGCGAGAGGAGACAGCTGAGAGCGGAGATGCGAGCAGCGGAGCATGGCGAGAAGAACGGAGAAGCGAGAGCGGAGGCGAGAGCTGAGGGAGCCGAAAGAGTCGACGAGCGAAGAGCGAGAGGAAGAGCGAGGAGCCGAGAGCGAGAAGCGAAGAGAGAGAGCGAACGAGCGAGAGAGGATGTAGGAGGCGAGAGACAGAGATGCGAGAGCGAGGAGCGAGATTTGTCTGAGAGCGAGTAGCGAGACGCGAGCAGCCCGACGACGCGAGAGCGAGAGGAAGCGGAGAGCGAGAAGCGAGAGCGATGAGCGAGAAGCGACGAAGCGGAGCGAGAGTGCGAGAGGCGAGAGCGGAAGCGAGAGAGGAGCAGAGAGAGAGGGAGAGAGAGCGAGAGAGAGCCGAGAGAAGTCGAGAATGAGAGAGAGAGAGAGAGAGAGCAGACGAGAGAGAGAGAGGAGAAGAGAGAGAGAAGAGAGAGGAGAGAGGGGAGAGAGGGAGAGAGGCTGAGAGAGAGAGGCAGAGCAAGGGGAGAGAGAGCAATCAGAGCAAGAGAAGCAAGAGAAGCGGAATGAGAGGAGAGATGAGAGAGAGAGTAGTCAGGAGCAAGAGAGAGAGAGGAGAGAGGCAGTCAGGAGAGAGAGAGAGAAGAAGCCACGAGAGAGAGAGCAGCAGAGAGCGAGAGAGCGACGAGGAGGCGAACGCAGCGAGAGAGACGAGAGGAGATGAGAGAGAGAGAGAGAGCGATGAGCGAGAGCGAGAGCGAGAGCGCACGAAGCGAGAGCGAAGCGAAGAGCGAGAGCGGAGCGAGAGCGAGAAGCGAGAGCGGGAGAGCGAGAGCGAGAGCGACCGGAGAGCGAGACGCGGGAGAGCGAGAGCGTACGTATCCGAATCGACCTATAAAGCAGAACCCGAGCGAGAGCGAGAGCAGGGAACAGAGCGATCGAGCGAGAGCGAGAGCGAAGAGCGAAAGCGTAGTCATTAGATCGGCGAGAGCGAGAGCTGGACGAGCGAGAGCGACGAGCGGAGCGATGATATAAGGAAGACGAAGCGTATGAGTGAAGAAGTATTATTGAGAGCTGAGAACCTCTACTTCTATTCCACCGCAGCTCTTCCAATAAGGGTAGTCAGGTACTTGTAGTTTGTCTCACACATGTCGCGGCCGGGTTCCGTCCCACGCCCACTCCCTCCTAAACAAGCACAATCGGGATGCATGTCTTGTTTGTATTTTTCGTTTCTGTTCGCGGTTCGTATCGTTGAATCGGGCGGATCGTGTTGGCGTGCGGCGCCCGTCGCGGTCGTCCAAAATCGGGCGGAGGGGGTCGCTAACGGGTGATGTGGGAAAGGCACATATGATGCAAAATTTATGGTGGGGGGGCCGAAGACTGCCGGGCCGTAGTAAAACACAGAAGGAGCAGGAGGGGGGGAGGGGGGAATAGCGCGGGGTTTAGAGCGAGAAGCGAAGAGCGAGAGCGAAGAGCGAGGGGCGAAGCGAGACGCGAGAAGCGAGAGGGCGAGAGCGGAGAGCGAGAGCGCGAGCGAGAAGAGAGAGAGAGAGAGAGAGAGAGGAGAGAGAGAGAGAGAGAGCAGAGAGAGAGAGAGGAGCGAGGGAGATAGGGATGGGATGAAGGGGAGGAGAGAGGGGAGGGAGAGGGAGGGGAGAAGATGACGCAGTAGATGGACGAGAGAGAGAGAGAGGAGAGAGAGACTGAGAGAAGAGAGAGAGAGAGGAGAGAGCGGAGAGAGATCGAGACGAGAGAGAGAGGAGAGAGAGGAGAGAGAGAGAGAGAGAGGCGAGAGCGGAAGAAGCGAGAGCGAGAAGCGAGAGCCGAGAGCGAGAGCTGAGAGCGAGAGCCGACGAAGGCGGGCGAGAGCGGAGAAAGGAAAATAGCGAGGGCGAGAGCCGAGAGCGAGAGCGAGAGCGACGAGCGTAGAGCGAGGCGAGAGCCGCGAGAGCGAGAGCGAGAGCGAGAGGCCCGAAAAAAAGCAGCGAGAGGCGAGAGCGAGAGCGAGAGCGGAGAGCGAGAGCGAGAAGCGAGAGCGGAGAGCGGAGCGAGACGAGAGCGGAGAGACGAGAGCGAGAGCGACGAGAGCGGCGAGAGCGAGAGCGAGAGCCGAGAGCGCAGAGCGAGAGGGCGAGAAGCGAGAGCGAGAGCGAGAGCGAGAAGCGAAGGAGAGCGAGAGCGAGAGCGAGAGAGAGAGCGAGAGCGAGAAGCGAGAGGAGAGGAGAGACGCGAGAGCTGAAGCGAGAAGGCGAGAAGGCGAGAGCGAGAGCGAGAGCGAGAACGGCGAGAGCGAGACAGGCGAGAGCGAGAAGCGAGGAGCGAGAGCTGAGAAGCGAGAGGCGAGAGCGAGAGGAGAGGAGAGCCGACGAGCCGAGACGCGAGAGGCGAGAGCGAGAGCGAGAGGCGAGAGGAGAGCGAGAGCGAGAGCGAGGAGCCGAGAGGAGAGGCGAGAGCGAGAGCGAAGAGAGAGCGAGTGTGAGAGGAGGGGAGAGAGGCGAGAGAAGAGCGAGCGAGGAGAGACCAAGGTATCGTATTGGCAATTTAAACGTTGAAAAAATTGCATTGGTTATTGCTGTAGTGTCAATATGAAGTAGTTCTAGTGGAACACTTTGAGAAAATATTGCCGTCTTATTGACGTCATGTGATATGAACCATGTTGTGATGGCTGGAAAAACGATACACACATGTTTGACAACTGAGAATATCGAGATAGTTATTTTTTATTTATTACTACGTAAGGAATATTCCGCGCTAAAAATTGCAGCAACGCGCTATTATAAATCACAATGAACTCGAGCAACAAAAAAATCCCCGGTATTACAGTTTTTGGGGCTTGTGGTTGCGCGACATTCATCATCATGCATCCATCAAACGGCGACACAAACAAGTGAGAGAGAGAGAGAGAGAGGAGAGGGAGAGAGAGAGAGAGAGAGAGAGAGGAGAGAGAAGAGAGAGAGGAGAGAGGGAGAGAGGGAAGAAGAGAGGAGAGGGGGAGGAGAGAATGAGCAAGAGAGGCAAAAGAAGGAGAGAAGAGAAGGGAGAGAGAGAGAGAGAGAGGAGAGAGAGAGAAGAGAGAAGAGAGAGAGAGAGAGAGAGAAGGAGAACGAGAGGAGAGAGAGAGAGAGAGAGGAGAGAAAGGAGAGAGGAAGAGAGAGAGAAGAGAGGAGTAGAAAGAGCGAGAGAGAGACGAGGATTCACGAGAGAAGAGAAGAGAGAGAGAGAGAGAGAGAGGAGAGAGAGAGAGAGAGAGAGACGCGCAGGACGAAAGCTGACAAACTACAGTAGCACGAGACAGACAGAAAATCCTGACGAGCCTGATGTCGAAACTTTCGGGCAGCACTAACGACCGTTTTCCTGCTTACATCATATCCTCGGCCGCCGACACGTGAGGCACAATGGAACCACACAGCTCTCGAAAATCGACGACAAGGCGACAGGATGACTGTCTGAGTGCGGGGTGGTGTTTGATCGGCACTTGTCCACTCCCGCGCAACACGAACGTCAAACGAGATACACCAGTCGGGGGCCGAGAACAAAGAAAAATATCGCGTCACAGTCGAGAGCCGGTAATGTACCCGAGTGTCTGATATTCGCTAATCCAGGCCCTAACGAGCCGGTCACATCATGAAGAAGGAATGCCGTCCTATCGGTGACCTCACACATCCACTATGCATGATATGCACGGTTTGTACGATACACCAGACCTGGTCTGATAGCCACAGCAGTTCAACCAGCGTCGTTAGTTCCACCCGACAGCTTCTCGACTCAGGCAAACGTCCGATGACCAATCCTCCACCAAAACGGTCAATGTTGCAGTTATAATGACCATATCAGTTATCACCCACCAGTTCCAGTTAAAATATCATATATAGTGCTACTCGGAACAAAGTGTTCATAATGACGCTGCTGCAGGTGCCGAGCTTGGGTAAACTTCCTTTGTTGGCTTTCCAGAACAAGTCTATGACGCATGTCCTGGCGGTACATTGTACAGCACGGCTCACAGTCACACATACCTTCCGACAGAGTCCCAGACAGACGGCTACTGCTGCCACTGACCTGTTCCAACTATCTCACCCCACAAACACATTTTTAATCGGCCTATCTTAATGCAATCTGGTGTCGACTTTTTCACACCGATCTGCTGGAGCCGCAGATGGCGGATAAGGACAATTTGTGACAATCCGAGGAAATCTCTGCAGCCCGGCACGGCGCCACGAATCCGACTGGTTAGCATACGCCTCACCTACTGTGTGTTCGCCAAGTTTTGTGTGGTGTGGTGTGGGTGGTCTCCGCCGCAAGCCGGCAGCGCGGCCTGGCCTTTGGCCGCTGTTCTGGGGTAGTATAGGGTAATAACTTTGCCACCATTGTTTAAAACTCATTTACAACAAATTCCTGTCAATCAACAACGGTTCTGCGGGGCAGGGCAGCCTTCACCTCAGTCACTTTTGGCCTCATCCCATACCTTTTGTAGTACTGGTTTAGGTTACGGCATTTCTGAGACGACTCAGTAGTTGTGTCTGCAAAGATGGTCTGGGAGTTCGGGCAAAAGCCCCCCCCCCCCCTCCCCGGAGGGTTCACCTGTACACTGCACAACAGCGAATGTGAGGGACATGTCTTGTTTTAAATGGGTCCCTCGATGTTGTGCTGTAAAGGTTAGGTCAGGTTCGATTATGTTATTATTATTGTTTCCTGCAATACCCTGGTCCATGGGGATCGTCTGCAAATATATGCTCGTTAAGGATAGATGAAGAAAAGTTACAGAAATAGACAAAACAATAAATTTGGATGGAATGCAGTTGTCATGTAGCGTTAAAAGTTAAGGAATGAGGGACTTTAAGTTGGGATATACGAACAATTGTGAATGGGGTTGTTTTAGGCTTGAGGAAGGGCAAAAAGATAAGTGAGGGAAAAAATGAAAAGAAGGGGTTTAAGGCGCTGATTAATCGTAACCCGTTATAATATGCATTAAAATTTAGATCTTTGTCGGCGAGAAGTCCGGAGATCAGGGCCCTTGGCTACTTCTTGCAGGCTGAGCTTATATCCCTGCAGAGGGGTTACGTAATTCAAGCTACCCGCCTGAACTCAGAGCTGAGAGCCTCGTGAGCCATACTCAGCAGGTTTGTCCCCTTAAGTCACTGATCATAGTTAATCACAACTATCGCTGCTAGCTATCGGCACAGCGTCTACGATTCAAATGATTAGAGACATGTTCAAGCACTTAACGCGAATTACCTAGTTGGACTCAGCTGCCATTATGCCCAAACCCTAGAACGGAAAGCTTTTTTAGTGGCGGCATTCTGCAGGATGTATCTACTAGCAACACCACATCATACCTGGTACATCAATGACTGTCATAATTCAGCTTAATATGTGTATTTATCTGATAATGCACATACTATGCACATTTGCATCAGCTTCTAGACGATTTCATACTTAGGGTCAACTGTCACATTGTTGACAGGCTGCTACGAAGAGTTAAGCCAACTGTTTGCTGCTGGTCCAAAGTGGATATCCAACCAACGTGTTACTCTTGTTAGGGGATAAACGACAAACACAAGGAGTTGCGCCTTATATGACAGGTATGTTGTCGACAAACCGTAGCCCCCCAAATATAGCTCCAGCGACCGTGTAGCCGTAACTGCTATCCAAGTACGGCTCAGATGACAAAGACCCAGCCAGCTGGCCGCCGAGAGAGCGAGGACATGTTGAACGCGCCACTGCAGGCGTGGAATGCTCCGCCTCCGCCCACTGCTTTGCTCACAGGCGAGGAAACTATGCGTCTGCTGGCTACTGGCGTTCCACGTCAGCTCTGGCATCTGAGCACACCGCACCACGCCACGCCACGCCGCGCCGAGCCGGGCCACGCCGCGCCGAGCCGGTGCACGACAAGCGGACGCAGTCATTGTCCGAACTCCCTGGCCTTGTCGCACATGTCCCATAAAGCTGGAACAATCCGCGGCGCGCCCGTGCGCTCCGATAGGGCGGCCGCGCGGCACCGGGTAGCGCTACAAGACACGGCATTCACGAAACCCTTGTTCGCCGGCCGCCACCGCCACGCATCTAGCGAGCGGACAAAAGTGCGGCGCGGTAAAAACGCCGAATGCCATCACGTGACGCGGCCGCGAGGCAGATACTTGCGCGGACGTCAGTCGCATGTCAACGCGACCGACAGCCGCACCGACAGCCACACCACACCGCCGCCACCGCCACCGCCGCCGCCGCCGCCGCCAGCCAGCGCGGCGCTCGACGCCCCCGGACCAGCCAGGGGGCGCTGCGGTCAGCCGGCCGCGCCCGACGCGTACCCACTTGTCAACCCGACGGCGGCCGGCTCGCCGCAGCAAAAAGGTGACTGTGCACGTGCACGACGTTGGGCACGCCGCCGCACGGAGACGCACGAGACGTGAAGAGACGTGCGGGGACGCGACCTGATGCCATCGCGGGTTCAGGGGCGGGCCAAGCCAGACAGGACCAGGCAGGGCGGGGCGGGGCAGACTAAAACGGCCGCCGAAGTAGGTGGAATGAACAGTTGACCGACAAACAAACGATCTATTCAGAGAGCAAGTGAAACAAAAAATGGAATGATGAATAAAGGGCTCAATGGTAAAAGCCTTAATTGAAAAGGGATGAGTGGTTGAAAAAACATACAAGCGAAACAAAGAATGAAAACAAATTGAATGGACGAATTGGAAAGTACCTACATTTTTCAGGAAAGGGGTCTACTTATTTCAGTAGCCTAAAAAGTTGGTTCAAGCTAAAAAATGTCGTAAAACTAACTAGCTGAATTGCGTCATGTACTACCAATCCTTGTAATTTGTTCAGTTTCCGAGTGTTTGTTGTTCAGACGCATATGCACAGGTGTTTCCAGGTGGCAGTTGTGGTTTCCACTAAGATTGTGATTTCGATTGACCTTCATCAGGTCAACCGAGGTCACTGACCTTCAATTACCTCAGATGACTTTTTCTGCTTCTGGCAGTTTCTAGAACATTTTGCGACGCTGATTTAAAATCTGGGGTCCATATAACATAAAGCTGTGTTCCACTGGGGCCATGCACTTCCGAAATTGTTTATTTGTTTATTTAGCTCATAATCACCAAAGGGTAGTTCCCAGTAACAAGTGAAGTCATGGAATAAAATCAATAAATATGTACATACATACAGCACACGCCACAGGCACACAAACAAGATGATAAAATGATATACGTATGGGTTAAATGGGTTAACGAGGCTCAAATCCAGAGGAGCCACACCTTGTGTGCACGCAGGCAGGCACATTTCTGCGCACATTTCTACACCGCTAAATCTCTGCGCCATTAAATCGTCAGCCAAGGATTGAGCTGAGGGTGCTACCGAAGGCTAGAACGCCATGACGAAAAGGAGCAGAGGACTGGAAGAAGTCAGAGGATGGGCTGTGCTGAAGGAAAAGGTTACAGTTTCGCGAAATGCGAACTAGGATACCGTTTTTAACCGTGTTAACCCTGCCGAACGGTTCATGGAACAGGCCAGTGAGTCGCGACCGTCTACCCGGTACGTTTAGACCAAATAGCGAGACAAGGTGCTCGCAGTCGATGCAGTGATGGAGGATGTTGTACATGAACACCAATTCGTACGAGGTCACTGACTTCAGATGACCTGACATAACCTTTTTGGAATTTGTCAGCTGCTAGAACACTTTGTGACGCTGATTTCAAATTTGGCACCCATTAAGCATTATTAGATGTTCAGTCACGATTTTAGCCCGATTAGTGTTCAATTTTTACACATTTACGATCTGATGACATCCGGGTCATTGACATGACCTCAGAGGTCACCTAATGACCCGAGATCTTAAACTCGGGTATCAACGGCTTCCTCTCGTCACAAGCAACACGCTCGTCTTTTAATCAAAGGTCTAGCTCAAAAAGGGTCGAAACGCCAGGGGTAGCACCCCCTCCCCTTACCCGGTCACGTAGGCATTATGCCATACCCGGGCGAGGGTTAAGATACAGCAGCCGTTATGGTTATGTTGCGCCCAGACAGTTAAATAGATGTAGGGAGTGTTAAGAAGTGAAGTGTTCGAAACGGCTTAGCAATATTTTCCGCAAGTTGGTGAAATATTTGGCAGCCAGTTGCCAACATTTATACATTTGATATTTCGGGTTTAGGGCGCGTCGACTTCATATAGGTATATACATTTGATTATTAAGTGTACAGGTGTTGAAAATAGCCTAACAGCGGCGATTAAGGGTGCCTGAAACAATTCGCAAAAAGCCAGGTGGAAAATTGAGCCGAACCGTGGCATAAACAACTCAGGAACAAGTAAGCGCAACGCAAACAAAGGGTGGAACAGGCCGCCAAAGTGGGTGCACAGCACAGTAGCGCGCCGATGTTGTTCTCAGGGTCGTCCAGGGTCACCGAGGACTCCCGAGGGTCGCCACGGACTACCGATCATCGTCACGGACCAGCTCAAAAAGCTACGGACCGCCACAGACCGGCAGGGACCACCACGGACCACCACGGACCACCACGGACCACCACGGACCACCAGGGACCACCACGGACCACCACGGACCACCACGGACCACCACGGACCACCACGGACCACCACGGACCGCCACGGACCGCCACGGACCACCGATGGTTTCCACGTACCAATGGCCTTTCTCATAAACGTTTGGTAGTTAAAATTATGTAGTATAGTTGTAAGGTTGTGAAGTATAGTTGTAAAGTTGTGTTTCATAGAGCAAAAACTACCAACTTACTACACTCGGCGGAGTTTACAACTGTACAAACTCTTTACAATGTACTACAGAAACGCTACGGCTGCTTTTTTAAAACGATTTTTTACGAAACCCTACTACAATTCAATCTTACTACTTCTTATGAAACACACTACAGTAGTAGGTTGTGAACTTGAAACTACAATTTTACTACTGTAGTAGGATTGTGAAAATTATTTATGAGAAAGAGCACAAGAGGGTTGCCACAGATCCCTAACAGTCTCCAATGATCAAGACAGTCACAACAGATCGATAAGGGTCACGTCAGTCCGCAGAAAGCTCCCACACCGCACAGTGCTACCGCCGAGGGTCCGTGTCGTGAGGGTTGTCTGGGACCCGGGGCTTTCACGGGCCACACGAACCGAGGCGCCCGGCAGCGGCTGCACCAGTGGCGAAGTCGACAAACAGCCTGTATGCCGATCGGTCTGCGATCTGACCGGAAGCGCGGCCCGATGCAGCCCGGTGCACGGCAGGTTTAGTGTGCCGGTGGCCGCCGTCTCTTATCGGGGAGCCGTCACACCACCGTCACACTGTCACCGGCGCCGGTGTCAGTGTCGCCCCGGCACTGGCGCCGCGCCGCCGCCGCCGCCGCCGCGCCCGCCTGCAGCAGCCGGACGGAGGTCCTGTTTTGCCACGGTGCGCCAGGTTGGGTGGCTATTAATGCGCGCCGAATGACACCTATAAAAGCGCGTGTAAGTGCTTTCCGTGATTGCCGGAATATGGAGGGCCGTGTCGCCTGATATACATCACCCGCGGAGACACCTACCCGGCGCAACCGGTCACCTGCAAATGGGCGATATCCGAGTGCTATTGAGCTGTTATGCAGCGAGTGGGTAATACTAATAAGGGAGCTGGCGCATGTCCGTGGAAAGAGTACAACCAGCTACGGCATCATGGCAATTTGCTGAAAAATTGACCCATAGTAACGATGACGCAAATGCCAAACTACTGTTAGGATGACACTTCATTAAGACTGATCTCATACGAGTATCCACTGATAAGATGAGTTTGTCAACACTTCATTAAGCGAAACATAAAAAATGGAGAGAAAAAGTGATACCATTCGAGTTTTCCAGATTCTACGCCTTCATAAGCGAGAAAATATGCTCTAATGAGCAGTCATCTGACCTAATGAGCTTGCATGACCTTTAGAAACAGTTATATTTATGAAAAGAAACCATCAGATCCGGATGGTACGTTTGCAATTAAAACCATATTTCACACCTGCATATTGAAGCGTTATTTCGATAAAGGAACAGTGAGTGAATGCTGTGTGACTACTTTATGCTGTAGTCTTCAGCGGTGTGGGAAGTTAGCGAAAAGGCATGACAGACAGCAATCGTCAAAATCGATAAAAATAACAACGATTCATAAGTACGCACAAATATAAATAACATACCGTGGATAATTACCGTTCAGGTCATTACTCTCCTTTGAAACTCCAGAATATTCGACAAAACAGTAGGAGAAGTTGTTCAATTTTCAGCAAAAAGGCACGTATGCCTAATGCACTCTTTTAAAGGGACACTGCCATCTTAACATTAGATTTGAGTTGAGATAGCCATTTTGGCTGCTTGGCATTGCAATTGTGTATGGTATAAGTTTTAAATCAACCACTGAGGTCGAATCCACAGAAGAAATTAGAGTGTTTACATCTGTAACATTCCTAGTCCCCAATGTATTTGAATTTGGGACCCTGATTCGATGTCTTTCGTTCTCTTTTACTAAATGTCGATCAGTCGACTTGTTTTTACGTTTGGCAATATATTAGCCATACCACTAGTCTATACTTATTGGCTGCGTGGAAGGTTTCATTTTCCCAAAAAATCCTTCATATGACGTCATCAGCCCAAATATTAAAACGTTTTTTCATGAAAATTGAATCAATGTTTGTGAGAAACACAATGTCATAATCTGTGTTCAGCAGCAATTACTTCATATTTCGCACCACAAACGGCGTACATTTGAGAACTTTTTGGAAGGTGGCAGTGTCCCTTTAANGTGTCCCTTTAATAAAATGTCATAAATAAATATAAAAAACTCCGCCAAGCGTTTAGTTGTAGTGCTACGGCTGTTCGAAGCTGGGCGAGCAAATATTTTTACCCTGAAAAACATTTTGTTCCTTCATTTTTTCTTCTTTTACGCTGAATTATTCATACCCAGAGGGGTGTCCGCGTCAAAAGTGTACTCAGGTTTGACTTCATATTTATAACATTTAACATCTTATTGGCAAATGTGTGGTGTCAATCTATTGCCAATGAAATGGCAAAACATATATTCCCCAACACAGGTAACTTCATCCCTCAGCTCTCCTTCTGTAGCGTCTAGATGATATGCTCTATGTGAGACCCTTTGCGCCGGTTCACCGCGGGCAAACGGACTGTCTGCAGGTACGTGATGGCCTTGTCGACCATGTGAGCAGGAAGGCGGCAGAGTTCCCTGACGATGGTGTCCTTAAGCTCACTGGTCTACTTGAGGTTGTCCGTGTAGACACGGGTCTTGAGGTAGCCCCACAAGAAGAAATTTAGGGCTGAGGTCGGGTGAGTGAGGAGCCCACTGGATCGCGCCCATCAAGGTGATGTGGCGGTTTGGGAAATGTTTTTGCAGCCATTCCAGTGAATTTGTGGCGGTATGGGGCCCTGCTCAATCCTGCTGTGGCCATTCTTTACGGCGACGGATGCCATATTTTCGACCGAGCTCCTCCCAGAACGTCTCTAGCGCATATGTGAGATAGCACTCCTTGGTGATGGTCACCGCCTTCCCCTGCTCGTCTTCGAAAAAGAAGGAACCAATGGTGCCCCCTCCCCGTCTCATTGGCACCCAAACCGTTACTTTTTGGCTGTGAAGTGGCCTGGTCAGCACTTCATCTGGGCGTTGAGAACCCCAGTGCACGGCATTGCCGGAGTTCACTTGCCCACTAAGCAAAAAGTGGGCCTCATCGGAGAACCAGAGATTTTCAAACACGCCTGGGTGCTCCTCAACCCAATCTGCCATCTCCATCCGTCTCGTCATATCAGATGGCTTGAGTTCGTGATGAATCTGCGCTCGATATGGGTTGCAAAAGTTAAGGTCCCGGTTATTTAGAATAGTGTCATCGCGGTTTCCTGTGGAGGCCCGAGGCTTTGGTTTCGACGGTCGTTACGGGATTTTTTTCGTGACTCAGGAGAACTGGAGCTTCCACATTCACGGTATAAACGGTTCTCGGTCCCTCACCAAAAACCGGCTGCCTACCACCGCTCGCTTTCCTTCGAAGCTAACCTTGTTTCTCTTTAGCTTTCCTTCGAAGCTACCTTGTTTTCTAAATTTGTCTAACTGCACTTCTTCACACAACCTTTTCCGGGAGCCAATTCCACCCTATGATGGTCTAAATTGAACTTTTTCAGAAACAGTCGCTGTGTTTTATTGTAGGATTTCGTTAAAATGTATGCCTCTACGCAGAAACTCTTTTTTATATAATTCCACATAGCTACTCAAGTGGTTTAATTATTTTCATGCATACCATGTTGTTGTGTTTCAACATGTGCAGTTTCACAAATGTAGCACGTGCAGTGAAAAATCGCGAGCTAAAAACATGAGTACACTTTTGACGCGGACACCCGGTATATGCAATTTTTGAGGATGTCAAATGAAAGTCCACATACATTTCAACATTTTTACGTCAAGTTTGTCAAGATTGGTTGAAAACTGACGCGTGTATATTTTTGCTACATCCGTGTTCGCGAAATCGGTCATGAATTCGAAACATTGTCATATGCAGGGGAGAGTGGGGTAAGGCGGCCATGGTAGGTAAGACGGCCACCCCCTCTGTAGGCTAAGCTACTAGCGCTACGAGCGGAATAATGAGTTTTAGAGTTCCCCTTTTCGACCACACTGCCCCAGTGAAGTTGGGTAAGATTGCTCTCCGTAGTTTATTTATAATTCATATTTTCAACCCTCTCGGTTCAACTTGCTTCTATTATATTCTGTAAGATTTTGAGAACATATCCTTGCGGTTAAATACCTGACTTCAACTGTGATAATTACATAGACAGCCAGTGTCGATATGCAATGACGGTCGAATGTTGATTAAATATGGTGTCCGAGACAATGTGTTTTGAATTGTTTGCGTCGAATGTGGGGTAAGACGGCCCCGTTTGCTCCGGGTGGCCGTCTTACCCCATCTCAAGATCGTAACTTTTGTTTAATGTTTACAAAACTTAACAGACATATTCTAACAGTATACCCATAATTGCTAGGTGAGAACATGTCACCGTCACTTACACTGCTATATCACCATCAATGCCTTCAAGGCGTGACTGTCTTACCCCACGAGATAAACCGTTTTACCCCATGGGGTGGGTAAGACGTTTTTTTGCAGACCTTTAGAAAATTGCAAATGTCATATTTATTAACAACAACAAGGGACTCACTTCCATGCAAATTGAAAGACAAATGTTGGAGGTAGTAACATGCAAAACATTATACTTATTGACCGTATTTAACCTGGCCAAATAAGGCTTCAAAGTTAAGTTGGCCGGCATATCCCACTCTCCCCTAGGTTTGATGTCGTAACTATGGTAGTTTGTGAACTACGAGCCGTCACATGTAGGCCTGCTGGGTGTCCTCCGAAAAGTGCCCGGGGCTATATCTTGAAAACCACTGCTCATTTTTTTTGCAAAGCTGGCTTCCCCGCCTATGATAACCATCTAGACTAAATGACAACCAAAACTAAATTAGGATGGTGTTATGCCTTGGTCGATCTATCGTAGAATGCCCCAGTTGCCATATCACACACAAATACACATCCTCTTACATAGCACACAACTCACTAACTCAGCACCGGTGAGCGGAGCAGGGTCACCAGTTCATTCCAACAATTTATTTTCGAATCAAAACAATTTATGACTTGAGTCAAGATATGACATGGAGGGTTCAGTGATTGGCGCGGTTCGGCAGCTCGTTGCGTTGGCTGGTGCGGTGGGGTGATGTCCCTGTGACGGTGGTTGGAGAGGTTTGCTTGTTTATATTTTGCGAAAGGTGCCTCGATTTATGCCAAGTGCATTTGCACCGAGCGCCAATGTTTTGTCTACTATGTTTAATTGTTTGATAATAGATTCTTAATTCATTGACTGATTGAGGCCCAAATAAAGCCCATGCTGGCCCAAAGAAGATTTGAAATCGCTATTACCACGCTAAGACTAAAAACATATCAGAGATAGCGACACGGGATTTTTACCAATCGACGCGGCGTGGTCGGAAACGGTGCCCAATCGCCTTTCATACCGATCGGACCAAAAAAAGCCCACCTTTCGGCTCGACCGACTTGAGTGACTTCTTGCGATATGATTTCTAAGCTTTCGAGCAGTGCTCCCATTTATAAAATTATATTTTACATTCCTGTGCCAAAAACCCAAATCAGTTATGTTGTTAGTAGACACAGTCCCTTTACAACTTTGGAGTGTGCTTATTGATATTGAAACCCTGTTAGTATTTCTATGAGTAAGACAAAGCACCCCTGTAGGTATGTTATGTAATCAGCGCCGTTTCCTCTGACACATGACCCTCTCCACCGACTGCCTTCTGCCCCAGGGGAAGAGGAGGACCGACGGCGCCGGTGGTCTCTGGCGCGTGCACGACCAGCTCTATGACCTGAGCGAGTTCGCGGCCCACCACCCGGGCGGCCGCTTCTGGCTGGACGTCACCCGAGGGCACGACATCACCGAGCTGTTCGAGGCGAGCCACTGCCTCGGCAGCGGCCAGCCGGAGCGACAGCTGGCTCGCTGCCATGTCGGCGTCGCCACTGAGCGCCGTAACGCGCCCTACACCTTCCTGGAGAGCGGCTTCTACCTGACGCTGAAGCGGCGCGCGGCGCCCGTGCTGCGCCAGGTCGGCACCGGGCCGGCCGACACCCCGGACTGAATCGGCCCAACTCGTGCCTGGCACTGTTTCTTGGGCCGTTCAGGTGCCGCGTCAGCCCTTGCTGGCTCCAGCCTGGCCCGGGGCGGCGTCTGGCGCACCCGCTGCCGCTGCTGCTCCGGCGTCGGCCACAACTTCCTCCATCAAGCGTGACAACTGGCGCATGTACCTGCTGGACGTGCCGCTCCTCTCGTCTGCCGAGTTCCGCGTGTCGCACGCCCTAAGTCATCACATGTTCCCTAACACGGCCATGGACCTGGAGGTGACTATGATGGAGCCGTTCATGTTCTTCCTGACACACGCCAAGCGGCGCCGCGGCCTCGTCGACGCCGTCCTATACCAAACCACCCTTCTGCTCGCATTCTTCTTCGAGGGCGGGAAGCGCGTGCTGCGCTGGGTGCGCGGCGAGCAGCGGCCGCGGCTGGAGAACGCGCTGCCGCTGCTGCACCTGCTGCTGATCGCCGGCTGCTGCCTGCTGAGCGGCCGAGCGCAGCAGGAGCCCCCCGGCGCCGCACTGCTGCGCGCGCTGCGGCTCTGGGCACTGACAGTGGCCACATCCAGCTACGTGTTCCTGACGCTGGGTCTGTCGGCGGCTCACCACCACCCGCGCATCTACCACGACGGGGACGTGCCGCTGAAGGAGCGCGACTGGGGCCTGCGCCAGCTGGACGCCATCGGTGACCGCGCCGCCGCCTGCGGTAACCCGCTGCTGGTGCTGACCACGTTCGGCGACCACGGCCTGCACCACCTCTTCCCCACGGTGGACCACGGCCAGCTGCGCCATCTGTACCACCTGTTCGAGCGCACCTGCGCCGAGTTCGGCGTGCGCCATCGCTACTTATCGCTGTGGGAGATGTTCTCCGGACAGCACCAGCAGATGGCGCGCTCTCAGCCGCGCCGCTCTGATCTGATGACGTCACAGGAGCAGGCACCAGTGACGCCACAGGAGCTAGAAGATGCAGGAGCCGGTGGGCAGTGAATCTGTGTTGTGTGCGTACATTACGCACCAATCTGACAACCTGACGATATTCCCGCTACGTATCCGGGACCAGGGCACTATACACGCCGGGATAGATGTGGAACAGAGCCTTCTGATAGAGGTGGCAAAACGTGGACCCGAGGACCCGGTCTCTAGACCCAGTCTGGACCCAGTTGGTCCCAGACTGGGTTCCACCAAATGACACCGGGTACAGGCTGGGTCCAACTTATGTGTCATGCTAATTTCACGCAAATACGAGCTGACGCGCAAGTTTCTGTGTGCTGTTTGCCAATTTGAACTGTATGTATTTGCAACAACAAGAGTTAGTTTACTTGCAATAACTGTAGAGTGCAGATTTGTCAATATAATTTGCAAAATGACATTTTGCTAGTTGGGTCCACTGGGTCCAAACTTGCCTTGCACCGGGTATGACTGGGTCCATTTTTGAATCTTTGAGACCGGGTCGGGTCTGGGTCCTACAAATGTAAACTTTTGCCACCTCTACTTCTGAACCACGAGGCCTCGTATTCCCCAGTGGCCAGTGGTATGATGCTTGACTTCCGTGTGGGTGGGGACGGTTCGAATCCCGACGATGTCAGATTCCTCTTTTTCGATCGGACTTAAAGGAAAAAGTTCACCTTGGATTATTTTTTTTCAAACACGATTTGATTATATTTTGAAATACAACTTATTTTCATATTGTCAAAAATAGACATACATCGCGCCGATTCAGGACAGAAGGACGTTACATGAGCGGTACATCATTGATGTTATCAAGACTATTATTGCGTACTCTTGCAACGTTGAAACGAAAGAATTCAAATGGCTTAAGCCAATCAGATTCGAGAGTAGTCGTGTTAGATTACTGTATTAGCCTCCCGATGGCCCACATTGTTGAACATTCTTTGTGATGGCCCACATTCCTTCCACAAAAAGTGGAAAATTTTTATTCGGCTGGAGAGCCTTTTCAGTCCAGAAAACTTGAAGCTAGGGGTTTTTCAACACGGGCTACACTACACAACTGCTACCTATCTCAGTTCAAAACCCATGTTGAAGGTGAACTATTTCCTTTTAGGGAATACATTATTAAGGTTTCGTCTTGATCGGGCTTAATGGCAATATATTATTAAGGTTTCGTTTCGATTGAATTAAATGGCTATATATTCGTCTCGATCGGACTACTGGCTATATATTATTTAAGTTTCGTCTCGATCGGACTTAGTTTCCTACAAGCTCTGCTTTGAGTGGGGGAAGGGGCGGCTGTAGCCGTGAATGGGTGTTTTCCCCCAGGGACGTAGTCAAAGGGGAGAACGGGGGTTATTACCCCCTTGAGCAAATCTTGTTTACCCCTGACGTGCCCTTCTGATAAAAGTCCTGGCTACGTGCCTGTTCAATGTTCATGCCCCTCAGTTATGTTAGACATGTCCCTGGCTGCGCCCCTGTGTCTCAGATTACTTAAGATGCAAATAATAAACAACTAATATGACGCCTTTTGATATCATCCATGGTGTCCGCGATTTGTTTCAGGGACATGGACCAATGTTGAATAGTTGGTAACAAATTGAAGCAGATGCGCCAGATATAATGCGTTGCCATTACTGAAGAGAAAACGCCGAACATGAACTGCGAAAGAAGTACATGTATGATGTAACTTTTTTTTAATTCCAAACTTCTTACTTTGAAGAAGGGAATAATATTTTTTTTTTTCGTTCTTCAATTTAGATAACATCATCTTTGTCATGACGGTGGCCTCAGAAAATGATGCTAACAAATCAAAATGTCACTACTTCCCTTTAATTAAGACGATACAAACTGCAAACAAGCCGAGCCGATCGGACAGCGACAACATTCGCTGCGCCCGGGACGGGCACATCATGTGACAAGATTCCGTAACCGACCAAGCAGATGGACTACGATAATATGACCCTGAGCTCAGAAAGGCATGACACACTGAGTAACTCAGGCCAACACAATTAACATCTTATCAAATCTACTGATCAGGAATTATAATTAAATGGTAGATGCAATTGCACAGCAATGTGATAAGTGATTCGATATATTGTCGCATTGAAAGTCCATTAGAGGACGATACGTAATTATTTATATTATTTTATCATGTATATATTGCTTTTAGTTACTTTTTTTACGCAAAAATAATGTCCATAAATGTATTCTATAGGGCATGGTGCTTTTAAAATGACGCCCATATTGCATACATTTGGAAGAAAATCGTAATTCGTAAACTTGCTGGGAAAATGACGTCATTACATATGCCCCCTGTTGAACCCCAAGGAGTTGCACTTACCACGTGCAATTTTGCATGCATGTTACTAATTAAATGAACCAACTTATGTGCGAATCTTAACCCGGCATTGGCTGGGGTCTCAGCCGAACGCCATTGGCTGGGGGGGGGGGGCGAAAAACGCCCCCCCACCTTATCTCCCGAACCAATTTATCGCAGCGAGGACGCGCAAGACGGCAATTCGATAGCTGCCTCAACGAGATCCACTCTAAAGGTACTCAAATTTGATAAATAAGGTTCAATATGTCACGTCACAGTCAGGTCAAAGGTCAAATGGTAGTTATTTTAGTTTTTGGCCATTACTTTCCCATCCAAAGCCCGATTATTGAGACGAAAAATTCGCACCAAAGTGCTCTTCAATGTATAGTGCATCCTCTCGATATTAAGCCAAAAGTTGAAAATGTCAGCAAAGGTTCAAGGTCAAATGTCATCCATAATCAGGTCACTAATGCAAGAGATCATGCGACACATGTTTTATGGAGTTATCTTACACAAATAAACTCGATTTATAGCAGTTATTTTCAGATCTGACCCGCAATAAGGTAACAAGGTCAGGTCATTTAGAGGTCAAATTTGAAATATATAAATGTAAATACAAAATGCATAATATTATCCAGTTGTCTAACAATACATTACCAATTAATTGTTATGTATCTTGGTCTATAAAACCCCCCAAAACGTAACTTTCAAAAAGTGACGTCATGAGGGTAATCATACTGGGAAGCAATCAGTGAGGTTCAAAAATAAAGATATGGGCTTTGAAATTTGGTGCGGTAATGTACCATATGTAACTCTTTTTACATATCTTCCGGGTTTTGAAATTGGTAAAAATGTTGATTTTGGCGACATTTTTTCCAAAAAACGGAATTTTTGTGTTTTTTGGGGGGTTCCAAAATCCCAAAATTGTACGAAAATCCGAGGATAGCCATTTTTCATACCCCTTTACAATTTTCTATCTTTTGACGTTTTGGAATTGCATTTTGCAGTAAGGAATGGTTATTACAGGCGGTCCTGTTAGAGACTTAGCTGATATGCGCCAAAGTTGGTGTGTTAGTTGACGATCACTAAATTCCCCGAGATAAACTCGCGAAAAAAAATCGACGATTTTTTCAAAAATTTGGCATTGAAGACGCCAAATTAATGTTAGAATAAGGGTACCCGAAGGTTTGGCGTTGATAGCGCTGTTCGTTTGTGAGCTATTGTGAAAATCCCTGAGGAGGGGCGTTTTTCGCCCCCCAACCAATGGCGGGTTAGCAAAATCGAAAAGGGCAAATATAGTTTGATCAGTGATCTTGTCCTCACTTCAAGGTCATCAGATCAAATCGTCAAATTTTGGCTTTAAGGGGTAAATCATTATGTCATCATAATCATATTCGTTTTTTTTTTCTCTCTCTCTAATGATGTATAGTTTTGCCCTGATATGTATTTTCATCTTGGAGATATGATATAATGACAAACGTAGTGGGATGTTTGACCTTCACCTGAATTTTCGTTGACCTGTATCTTGTGACCCCGTAACCTGACGACCATACAAAAAAAATAAAAAATCAGCGCCCAAGATAACCCAGGCGCGGATCCAGGATTTCGGTCAGGGCGCGCAATACAAAAAGTTGCGCTCTCCGGCGCGCCCTACGGGCGCGCCATAGGAAAGTCCCGGCTCAGGGGGGGGCAAGCGCCCCCTGGATCCGCGCCTGTAACCCATACACCACTTAGAAGCAAAATCGGAGGGGTGTGGTTCCCATGTCTTGGTGATCTCTCCTGGAATTGCCCATATATGCAATTTAATACGTTCAACATGGTAGCTGAAGAAGCTCAAAGTCATCTTAAATTCGAAAAAAGTAAGTACCAGCTATGAAAATCCAAATCAGATCTGGGCTTGTTTTGGGATTGCATACACGTGGGGAAAACCCCATTCAGTTAGTTTCAGGCATGGATGAGAAATACAATTACATATACAATTACAATTTCAGGCATGCAGGGGCGTCGCCACGGATTTTTTTACTGGGGGGACGCGGTCTCAGTCGCAGCCAAAAGCAAAAGTTGTTGACCGGGGGCAGCAGGTCGCTAGCGGAAAGTTGTTGACCGGGGGGGGGGGTTTAGAGCGAGTCGTGTCAGCCACCCACTGCTGTATGTCCTGCCGTTTTGGGGAGGTAAAATTGTGTTTCCAGAACTTGGGCCCCGCCCCAGGTCCCGAAACCATAATTTTCCATTGTGGGGGCATGGTCTTAGCACATTCATGGTCCCTGGGCTCTCTGGATACGCCCCTGCAGGGGAACTTATTTTCGTTAGTATTTGTTCGTGGCCATTTACAATCTACCCCTTCTGTTATATATTTACAAAAGCGTACTTACCATGGATTGTAGAGGTTCTTTAACAATAATAAGTGGTAAAATAGCTCTCATAGTGACGAAAAATATTATTTAGTAAATACAACACAATATA